>JARBWK010000302.1:0-38196 GCA_030556195.1 Anolis apletophallus | reverse complement strand
ATTAATATTGTGCTATGGCAATAACACAAGAGCACAGGGTGAACCCACCGGGACTCAGCCCATTACTATTACTAATAATATCAGAGTATAATGTTATAGTACAATCTTATATATATAAAGGAGACGTGGTCGTGCAAAGATGGATATGCACGGCCAAACCATAACCCCCCCAAACACAAATCCCACGACACACATTCCCCCAGACCACGAGGTACAGACATAACACAAAAAACCCACCTCACTAACTTGCAACCCCCCCAAAAACAGCCCCCAAAAACCGCCCATTGACTCCCGTTCTGCGCTGGCCACGAGCGCAGAACACAGTGAGAGCCATCGCGCAGGCGCACTACAACCCCCAACACCACAACGCAGGACAGAGAGACAGCAAACACACTGCGCACTCTGACTCCCCCAACCCATTCCGTCCCCCTCTCCCCACACACCATCAACTTCACCGCGCAGCCGCTCTCTGCCGCATCGGACGCTTCTGCGGCTCTCGGGGAAGCAACACTGCAAAAACAACAAAAAACTACAGAAAAACATGGCGGCCGAACCACTTCCGGTCCGGCCGAAAAGGCTCCGACGGAAGTCAATCCGTCAGAAAAACGGTCCGGCCGGAAACTGATGCCGCATACCGGAGGTTCCGCCCCCGCCAGGCCCGAGGTGCCGCCAGGAAACATGGCGGCCGCCACGGAGCAGCGGCCACCACAAGGAGACCTCCTGGTTACTCCGAGAAGACGCCGCCCCCCGGAGCCTGCCCTCCGGAGGCCGGAGGGTGAGGAAGGACGAGGCCTGGGGACGCAGCCCTCGCCGCTACTGCCCTCCGGATGGCAGAGGGTGAAGAGGAAAGGACCGGGAGTCGCTGCTGCCGCCTTCTTTTCCCTCCTCAGCCCCCTTCTTTTCCTCCATCAGCCTCAGGACCTTTCCTTCTCCCCCTCAGCCTATGGCTCCAAACCCCCCCCACGTCAGCCCCACGCTCCTTCTCTTCTCCCCCTCACCCTCAGCCCCCTTCTTTTCCTCTCTCAGCCTCAGACCCCTTCTTCCCCCCCCTTTCCCCCCCTCATGTGTATGTACACATGCACACACATATACAGAACCATACACACGCATACATATATAAACACACATACACATATATACATATACACCCACATATATACACTACATACACACATATACACATGCACACACCCACCAAGACCATAAGTAGCATCATTTCAAACCATTATATACTCAGACTTCCCCGCATCTCCTACATAGGGCACAGCAACGCGTGCCGGGTACAGCTAGTGTCATATATAATATTAATATTGTGCTATTGCAATAACACAAGAGCACAGGGTGAACCCACCGGGACTCAGCCAATTACTATTACCGTACTAATAATATCAGAGTATAATGTTATAGTACCATGTCATATATAATATTAATATTGTGCTATGGCAATAACATAAGAGCACAGGGTGAACCCACCGGGACTCAGCCAATTACTATTACTAATAATATCAGAGTATAATGTTATAGTACCATGTCATATATAATATTAATATTGTGCTATGGCAATAACACAAGAGCACAGGGTGAACCCACCGGGACTCAGCCCATTACTATTACTAATAATATCAGAGTATAATGTTATAGTACCATGTCATATATAATATTAATATTGTGCTATGGCAATAACACAAGAGCACAGGGTGAACCCACCGGGACTCAGCCCATTACTATTACTAATAATATCAGAGTATAATGTTATAGTACAATGTCATATATAATATTAATATTGTGCTATGGCAATAACACAAGAGCACAGGGTGAACCCACCGGGACTCAGCCAATTACTATTACCGTACTAATAATATCAGAGTATAATGTTATAGTACAATGTCATATATAATATTAATATTGTGCTATGGCAATAACACAAGAGCACAGGGTGAACCCACCGGGACTCAGCCAATTACTATTACTAATAATATCAGAGTATAATGTTATAGTACCATGTCATATATAATACTAGCTGTACCTGTGCACGCGTTGCTGTGCCATGACTCTCTCTCTGTATCTCTGTCTCTCTCTAAAACATCAGCATACAATGTAAAATATAAACTATAAACAGTAAAAACCATTAAAACACAAGGAAAACAGCCGGGAGGGGGCCATGTGGGCTTCCTTGAGGAGGGAGTCCCAGAGTCGAGGGGCAGACACCGAGAAGGCCCCCCCTCTCATTCCTTCCCACCAACCAAGCTTGAGGTGGAAGTGGGACCAAGGGAAGGAAGGGCCTCTCTTGAAGATCTCAGGGACCAGGCGGGTCCATACAAGGCAGTGCTTCTCAACCTAGGGGGCAGGACCCTTGGGGGGCAGCAAGGGGCCTTTCAGAGGGGTCAACAAAGACCATCATAACACACGTATTTCTGATGGTCTTAGGAACCCTTTTGACAGAGAAGGCCGAAGATCTCTCTGCCTGTCCTTCTCTTCCTTTTTGGTGTTGGTGAACTACAATTTCCAGAATGCAAAAACAGCCCCCCCAATCCCACCAGTATTCAATGTTGGCCATGTAGGTAGTGTGCCAAGTTTGGTGCAGATCCATTGTGGGCTGGGTTGAGAGTGCGCTTTGATTGTAGGTGAACTATAAATCCCAGTAACTACAACTCCCAAATGTCAAGCTCTATTCTCCCCAAACTCCTCCAGTGTTCACATTTGCGAATGCTGAGTATGCGTACTAAGTTTGGTCCGGATCCATCATTGCTTGAGTCCACAGTCTTCTCTGGGTGTGGGTGAACTACAACTCCAAAACTCAAAGCTCAATTCCTACCAAACCCTTCCAGTATTTGCTGTTGGTCATGGGAGGTCTGTGTCCCAAGTGTGATTCATATCCATCGTTGGTGGAGTTCAGAATGTTCTTTGATTGAAGGTGAACTATAAATCCCAGTATCTACAACTCCCAAATGATGAAGTGAATGTCCCCCAACCCCACTGGTTTTCAAATTTGGGCCGTGAAGACCATTGCCACCTGGACACCGATGTCCTCTCTGCAGGAAGCCCAGGTCTGGGCCGTGGCCAGGGAGCATGGGCAGAGTTAAGGCTTGTGCGCAAACTGCGCCCGTACCTTGGGAGGCCTGACGTGGCCACGGTGGTCCACGCTCTCTCTGGTGAGACCCTCACAGGGGACTGCCATGTGCTCTACGTGGGGGGAGCTGCCTTTGAGGAATCCTGGCACCCCAGAGGAGTCGGGAGAGAGACCCCCGGTGGGCCCCCCCTCGCCCAGTGGCACCCCCTTCTGCGCAGGACCAGGACCGTCGCCTTCAAGGCACCCCGACAGATGGCCACCCCGCCTCTGCTTCAAGGCCTCCACAGGAGGAAGGCGCCTCCCTCCGGGGAAGGCAGCAGCAGAGAGTTCCCCTGCGGAACAGCCCTTCTCTCAGCCAGGAAGTTCCTCCTCGTGGTGTTCAGCAGTGGAACCCCCTTCCTTCCTTTCCTGTTGCTTGAAGGCGTGGCTCCGTGGCGTCCCGTTCTCTCCCCAGGGAAAGGCAAGAAGGAAGCCCGCTCCCCCCATCTCCCCCTCCCCAGGACTGCCTTCCCCTCGCCCAGTGATACCCGGCCACCGTGCCTGTATCTCCTCCGCAGACAGAGAGACACCTCCGAGGATGCTGCTCGTAGGTGCAGGAGGAACGCCAGGAGAGCGTGCTGCTGGGAGGCAGGGCTGGGCCAGGCAGATACGCGGAGGGAGGGAGGGAAGAAAGGGAGGCTCCCCCCCGCCCCCCAGGGTGGACCCCGGCCTTCATAGCCTCCCTCCCACGACACGAGGAACGAAGAGGCTTCGGCTCAGGCCTCGGCCCTCCCTCCCTCCAGGTGCTTGGGACTCCAACTCCTAGAATTCCTCGCAGCCTCCGGCCCTCTCCTTCCCCCCCTCAGCCGCAGAAGGCGGGGCCCTGACTGAGGCTGCGAGGAATCCTGGGAGTTGGAGTCCCAAGCACCCGGACGGAGGGAGGGAGGTGAGCCCGTGTGTTCTCCCCTTTGGCCGCCCGCCCGCCCGCTCGCTCTCTGCTCAAGGCCACGGAGGCTGGCTGGCTGGCCTGTCAGGGAGGCCGCGCCGCCTCTCCCTCGGCCCCGGACTGCCTCTCCGCCCCCTCCCACCTCCTCTTCCTCTCCGCTCGCCTCAGGCGCGCCCGTCTCGGCCTCGGAAAAACGGCGGCGGCGTTAGCGACGAAGGGGGCGGGCCCCGGTGACGTCACTCCCTCCCCCCTCCCTCCGGAGGCGTCCAATGGGAAGCCAAGGGGCGGGGCCTCTGCGAGGTTGCTTGCCGGCTGCCGCTCTCGGCCCCGCCCTGCCCTACCGCGGGCTCATTTGCATGCTTAAAGGGACAGCGGCCCATTCACAGAATCCTGGAGGAGGAGTTGGGAGAGAGAGGCCTCCTCCTCCTCGTGCCCCCCCCCCCCCAGCCCATTCATTCGGCCACAGGGGATGCTGGCCCCCTTCCCTTCGGCTTTCAGGCCCAGGAATCACAACTCAGGGGGAGAGAGGCCTCTCTCTCTCTGAAGGGAATGGGGGCGAAGAATCCTTTGTTGGGAGGTGTGAGCTGGCCCCGGTTGTTTTTTTTGTCTGGAATTCCCCTGTGTGTTGACTCTTGCTCTTTATTGACTGTCCTGCTTTGAGAGGGTTTTTTAAACACCGCTCGCCAGGTTTAGTTCATTTTCATGGTTTCCTCCTTTCTGGTGAAAGCCAGCCCCTCCCTCCCAACAAAGGATTCCCCCAGCCAGGCAGCAACCACCCAGGCTTTGAAGCTGCGAGGGCATTCAGTGCTAATCAAGGTGGCCAACGGCAACCACCCCCCCCCTGCCTCCACCCTGGGCATCATTCCACTGAGATCGGTCAAGGTCAAGGAAGTCCAGTCGTGTCCGGCTCGGGGACTCTGGGTCTCGCCTCTATTTATAAGCCGAAGAGCCAGCATTGCCCATAGTCACCTCCAAGGTAATGTGGCCATGAGCATGACTGCATGGAGCGCTGTTACTTTCCCGCCAGAAGTAACTGAGGCATGGACCACCGTGGCCACATCTGGCTTCTCAGGGAACATCCGAAGTTGGCGCATAGTTTGAGTGGTGCAAGGAATGCCCTCCTGGGCCCCTCCGCCACCGGGGCCTTTGGGGCCAGCACTGGATCCAGGAGGACCCCCAGGCTGCGGACCCCTGTCCTCCGGGGGAGTGGCACCCCATCGAGCACCGGTTGCCACCCTCGACCCCAGTGGGCTTCCCAACCAACCAGGACCTCTGCCTTGTCGGGATTGAGCTTCGGCTAGCTAGCTCCCATCCAGCCCATCACGGCTGCCAGGCACCGTCCACGCTGAGACCAGGAGGACGCCCAGACTGCGGGCCCCTGTTCTCAGGGGGAGTGTGACCCCATGGGGCGCCGGTTGCCACCCTCGACTCCTCCGAGGGACTTCAGGGTTGATGTCTCGAGAAGAGTGGCATTTCTCCCACCCTCCGCTCCAGTCACCAAGGCCCTGAGAGATGCAGGAGAAACGCCAGGAGAGCGTGCTGCTGGGAGGCAGAGCTGGGCCAGGCAGCCACGCGGAAGGAGGGAAGGGAGGAAGGCTCACCCCCCCCCCCCCCCCAGGGTGGACCCCGGCCTTCAGAGCCTCCCTCCCGGAACACGAAGAACAAAGAGGCTTCGGCTCAGGCCCTCCCTCCCTTCAGGTGCTTGGGACTCCAACTCCCAGAATTCCTCGCAGCCTCAGGCCCTTTCCTCCCCCCCCCCCCAGACGCATAAGGAAAGGCACTGACTGAGGCCGCGAGGAATTCTGGGAGTTGGAGTCCCAAGCACCTGAAGGGAGGGAAGGAAGCCAAGGCCTGAGGCGGAGTTTCTCCCCTTTGGCCGCCCGCTCGCTCGCTCTCTCTCCTCGAGGCCAGGGAGGGAGGGAGTCCGCGCCGCCTCTCCCTCGGCCCCGGAGGGGTCACTCCACCCTCTCTGCGTCCAAGGCCACTTCCCCCCGCCCCTCTCCTACCTGGTCCTTCCTTCCTCCCTCTCCGCTCGCCTCAGCCGCGCCTGCCTCGGCCTCGGAACAATGGCGGCGGCGACGACGGCGTTTGCTGCGAAGGGGGCGGGGTCAGAGCGACGTCACTCCTTCCCCCTCCTATCAGAGAAGAGGAGCAGGCCAATGGAACGCCAAGGGGCGGGGCCTGCGCCCTTCCGATTGGCCGCCCGCGAGGTTGGTTGCCGGCTGCCGCTCTGGGCCCCGCCCCGCCCCTCCGCCGGGCTCATTTGCATGCTTAAAGGGACAGCGGCCCATCCACGGAATCCAAGGAGAGGAGTTGGGAGAGAGGGGCCTCCTCGTCGTGGGCCCCACCCCGCCCAAGCCCATTCATTCTCCCCAAAGGAATGCTGGCGCCCTCCTCCCCTCCGCCCTCATTTCAGGCCCAGGAATCAGAACTCAGGGGGAGAGGCCTCTCTCTCTCTCTCTCTGAAAGGGTGGGGGGGATAATCCTTTGTTGGATGGGAGGTGTGAGCTGGCCCCGGTTGTTTCCTGCCTGGGGTTCCCCTTATTTGCTCCCTCCTGCTCCTCTCTCACCCCTCCCATTCGGTTTTTATTTGTGTCACTTTCCTGTTTCATCCCATTTGTTATTGTAATTGCAATTATTGTAATTATTATTATAATTATTATATTTATTATTACTTCTGATGTATTTTGTGTTTTGTTTCTAAGCCCCAGGTCATGTGGCCACTGGCATGACTGCACAGAGAACCGTTACGTTCCCATCAGAGCAGTACCTATTGATCTACTCCCATTTGTGTTTTCAAACTGCTAGGTTGGCAGAAGCTGGGGCTGGCAGCGGGAGCTCACCCTGCTCCCCGGGTGCAAGCCTGCGACCTGCTTCCCAGTTCCCTCTTCTGGGTGTCTCTGCCACAGTTTTTGAGGCTGGCTTTGAGCCCGTCTTTCAATCTCTTTTCCTGCCCTCCAACTTTCCGTTTTCTGTCCTTGAGTTCGGAGCAGAGCAACTGCTCTGGGAGACAACGGTGGTCTTTGGGTGTCCGGACAACATGGCCTCCGGTCCAGCTTCCTGCCTTCCTTCTTTCCTGCCTGCCTTCCTTTGCCTTCTTTCTTTCCTGCCTGTCTGCCTTCTTTCCTGCCTTCCTCCCTCCCTTCCCAGAAGCCCAGCGCTTCCATGGCCTCCTCCTCCTCTTCTTGGGTGCAGGCGCCCACCCTCCAGCCTGGCATGTTAAGATGGTGAGCAACAGGCAGGGTGTCCCAGGGCACGTGCAGAGTGCCCCCCTCCCTTGCCCTGCCAGGGCATCAAAACAGCCGTGCTTCAGAAGTGCTTTCCAGTGCCCCAGGTATAGATCTACTCTCCCATAAAACAACATGTCCTATATCATGCACTCAAGAGACACATATGAAGTAGACTTTGATAAAACGACACACGTTGGTTCGCTCACAACCTTCATGTGTTCAGCATACACAGGTACAAAACTTATCCGTCCAGTTCCCGATCTAGATGGCCATCTGTCAGGGGTGCTTTGATTGTGCTTTTGCTGCATGAAGGCAGAAGGTCCTTGGACTAGATGTTCTTTAGAGGTCCCTTCCAACTCTACTGTTGTTGATGTTATTATTATTATGGCTGGATGGCCACCTGCCAGGGGTGCTTCCCCTGCATGAAGCAAGAATGAAGAGGGTTGGACTAAATGGCCTTTAGAGCTCCCTTCCACTTCTATTATTATCGTCATCATCCTCTCCGTTGGTGCCCCCTTGTCATGGTGGAGGGAGTTGCGTACCCTAATGGAAGTTGTGAGCTATGCTGGCGGTGGCATAATAGCCACTGGTAGGGCCTCCCACGCCAGACAGGTCACAGCCGAAGGGTCTGACAAAGAGCGTCAAAGGGCAGGATGGGCTCTCTAGCCTTTTGGCAGCCATCCTAGGAAAGGAAAACTCTGATTTCAAACCTGGATAGATGATGCTCGTCTAACCCTGTGAGGTCAACCACCTAGAGAAGGAAACTCAAACCAAACCTATGACCCGAGGACATCGCGGCCACCGTCCAAGCTTGCTAGGCCCCGGCAGAGCAACCTTTGGTTTATCACTTATATCAGGGCTGTCCAACAGGCGGCCCTGGGGCCGTACACGGCCCCCTAGCCCCTTGGCTACGGCCCCTTACCCTCCTGCAATAAATAATATATTTTTAAAAATATTTTTTTCAATTAAAAATATTATTATTTTTTATTATTATTTTTTGGTCCCGCCTCCTTGGCTTTCTATTGGCCGCCTCCTCTTCTCCTGAGGGAGGGGGCCAATGGGAGGGAGTGATGTCTCTCGGGCCCCGCCCCTTGGCAGCAAACAGGAAGAGCGACCCGGCCGCATGGCTCGGCAGAGCTCCTTCCTCCTTCTCATCCTCCCTCCCTTCCCAGGGAGGAGTTATTGCAAGGAAGCATGCAGCGCTAAGGTGAGCACATTTCTTCTCCCTCCCTCCTTCCATTCCACCCTTTCATCCTTCTTCCTTCCCTGCCCCTTCCCTCTCTCTCTTTCTCCTCTCGCTCGCTTCCTCCTCCTGCTGCTCCGTGTGCTTGGAGGCCCTCAGGCCCTCAGCACACTCACCTCCATCACCCGGCCTTCTCCCCCCACTTCCCTCTCCCTCTTTCTACTCCCCCCTCCCTTTCCTTCCACTCTTTCCTTCTTTCCTCCGTCCCTCTCTTTCACCTTCTTTCCTTCCACCCACCCACCCACCCTTTCAACTGTTCTCCCTCTCTCCTTGCCCCTCTCTCTTTTACCTTCCTTTCTTCCTTTCCTGCCACCCTTTTATCTTTTCTTCCTTCTCACTTTCCCTCCTCCCTTTCCTCCCTCCATTCCCTTCCACCCTTCTCTTCCACTCCTTCCTTCCTTCTCCTGGGGTTTGGAAGCAGCCAGGCCCCGAGAGGCATCTCCTCCCTTTCCCCAGTCTCTCTCTCGCTTGGGAAGGGGACTTGGAGAAAGGGAGGACATCTCAGGGGCTGGCTGCTTCCAAACCCCGGGTTTGGAAGCAGCCAGGCCCCGAGAGGCATCCCCTCCGTTTGCTTGCAGGGAGCCTCCCGGTTCGCGGCTCCACCAAGCCCGGGGGAGCCGCAAACCATGCTCTCGGCTTCCCTCCGGCTCCTGTTTATTTTCCCCAAACTCCATCTGTGTTCACTTTTGGGCATATTGAGTATTCATGCCAAGTTTGGTCCTGATCCAACATTGAGTCCAGAGTGCTCTCTGGATGGAGGTGAACTACAACTCCACAACTCAAGGTCAATGCCCACCAAAGCCTTCCAGTATTTCCTGTTGGTCATGGGAGTTCTGTGTGCCAAGATTGGTTAATTCCATCATTGGTGGGGTTTAGAATGCTCTTTGATTGTAGGCGAACTGTATGATATGATAGCTCTGTACACACTGATTTTGGTGCTTTGCCTCAGGTGCTTGTTGCTCCAGACTCTTTTGTGAAGCCTTCCAAATGCACTGTATGCCTTTCCTAATCTGTGATCTATCTATATATGGCAGGAATGGAATAATAGTAATAACAAATGTATTTTATTAGAAATAAAGGGGAATATGAGTTTGTGAATATATACATGTGGCAGGAATGGAATAATAGTAATAACAAATGTATTTTATTAGAAATAAAGGGGAATATGAGTTTGTGAATATATACAGCGGGCGGAGCCGGGGAGGGGGCGGAGCCGGGGAGGGGGCGGAGCCGGGGAGGGGGCGGAGCTGGTGAGGGGGTGGAGCTGGGGAGGGGCGGACCCTTAGGCCCCCCAGTTGATCAGTGTCCGGTAATCAGGCCCCAGGGTTGGTAGAAGTTGGACAGCCCTGACTTATATTTTATAAATATTCTGGTGCATACTGTAACAAATATTTGGGACTTTCCCCCCTGAATATACATATTTAATGATTATTTAAATATTGTTATGAATACTTATTTATTTATTTATTTATTTTTACCCCGCTCTTCTCAACGCGGTTGGTAGGGACGAGAGAGGGGGCCTTCTAAAGTTCTGGTGGGGAAAATTTCGGAACTCGAACAAAACTTTTAAAAATTCATGATAAACTGCAGCTCCTAATTGGTTCTGTCATAAAAATCGCCAACGATTGTGGACTTCTCTGGAGAAGGAGCGGGGAGGAGCAGCCTCTGCTGAACTCAAGGGCAAGTTTTGACGCTGACATCTAAGTACTTGGAGATTATTTTAATCTTTCAATTTTTAAATTTTCTCTGGAGACGGCTGTCCTTGAATTCCTCTCTTTTACTGAAGATTTTTATTGAAGACGGTTCTGGTGTAGTCAAGGCGGTCTAAAAGGCATTTTAACAGCAAACCTTTTGGAAAACATCCAAACTTTTTGGAAAACATCCCAGCTGCCCTTGGAAGTGACTGATGCATCAAACCTTTCTCACAATGGTCCACACAAGAAACAACTACAAGGAGAAAGCTTCACCTTTATACGGACAAACACTGGCAACGGAGAGGATACAGCCGGTTGTTGGGACCAAGGAGAGGGAGGGGGCTTTTTGCATGGGAGAGGAAACAAACCCAAGCACAAATGACTCACTTCTTCCCTCTGGAAAAAATGCATCAGAGGCCATTGGTAAACTCTGAGGAGGGCCCAAGGACTGCTAAGGTAGGCAATACTACTATACCTGCTGAAGAGCAGAAGGTCTGGCCGACTGATCCCAAAGGGCTATTATTGAAGGAAAGTAATATTATGGTCTCAGGAGGCGGGAGAAGCTTGGCGGAGGAACTGGCACAAGCCGAGGTGGAGAGCGCGGAGGCCACTGCAATACAAAATAGGAGCTTGGACCCAAGGCCAGGAAAGCCCCCGACTCTATTTCCAGAAGAGGGTCACTTTAATGTTTATACACCCAAGAATTTTTTACAGCAGTGTCCCTACCTCAACTTGCAACAAGGAGAAGAATCGAATGAGGGTTATTTGCACCTGGAAGCGAAGTTGGCTGCCTTCTCTCATGGTTTGCTGACAATTAAGAGTTATTGACAGGAGGGCAAGGGCTCCTGAGGACACTTGTAAACAGAATTAAATCAGAGGGTTTGGGAAGCCGGTGCAACTGGGATTCTACGAAGGCAACGTCGGCTTTCAACCTTCCAGATACAAGGAGGCAGGATACGGCTACCTCATGCTCTAGTGATAAAAGGGCACAACAGACAAAAGCAAAGAAAAACAAGCACCTTAAAGTCAAATGTAAGAGCTGGGGAAAAAAATCATGAACAGCAAAAGGGAGATGAAACAAAAGACCGGATGCAATCAAAAAAGAAGTCCCAGAAATAATCACCGCGAAACTCCTCGCTCTCTAATCCCATCTTCAAAAACCTTGACAACAAGGAGGAGGAGGAGAAACAAAAAGTTCCCCAAAGCAGAGCCACAGTGCTACCAACGAGGGCAAAGTGGACAGAAGCATCGAGACTCATCAAGGGCCCCAGAAGAGGAACGCAACCACACAAACCTATGGGGAAACTCAGGCATCCCACTTGACAGGAGAGAAGGGTGGTAGGAACCTCAAAAAGGCAGAGGCAATAGATGGACCTAAATCCCCAACAGCACACCAACAACACCGTAGAAAACAGAATAGTGGACATGTTAAGGATCGTTGGAATTTGGTCCTTATGCCAAACAAGCCGGTGATTATTAAAGTTCCTAAACCAGGAAATATTTTAAGTTTAGAAGAACAGAAAAAGCATGTGATAGGACTTATGAATAAGGTTCTACCCCGGGGGGGTTATACACTACATAGACCAGATTGATTACATACAGAATGACTCAATGCATGTTGATGCCGGATCTGGCTGGTGGATCTGGCTGGTGGAGGGTCTGCCGACCCAGCTCTAATCCCAGACTGTTCTGTTAAGAACCAAGTAAAATCTAGAAAGAGCCGCTATAGGTCTAGAACCTTTTGGGGCTTGGGATTTGGTAGCTGGGGTAGGAGACATTCCACTGGCTCCACCCCGGGGATTGGGTCAGCACGTCTGGGTGTTAAACCCGACGTTGGTTCTAGTCAGCTGTCGGCTCTGGACCTTGGAGGGTTAGCATCGACCAAAAGAGACATTGGTCGATTGGGCAGTATGGGCAGTATGGGAGCTAGTCACCTAAACCCGCCCCCTTTTCAGAGGGCGGGCAGAAGACCAGACACTTAGATGATTCGCCGGTGGGCAGTGATCAGGGGCAGGGAATCCCAGTGATCTCGGGTAAGGGTAAATGGGACGGTAGGCGCAGGCCTTATGAGAGAAGGCGACAGAGTCGAAGAGAGACTCGGCCGCCTTCTGACCTGCGTGCTATCCCCAGGCACACAGATGGTGGGCTTCCAATTATCTCCTCTCCAATTCTGGTTCTAGCCAATGCCAGGTCCGTGCGAAACAAAACTGGGACTATCAGAGACTTCCTCCTTGAGCATGATGTAGATCTAGCCTGTGTTACAGAGACTTGGCTGCAGGAGGGAGACGACGTCCTTATTCACGAGCTTACATCTCCAGGTTATGTGGCTAGTTACCAGATGCGGACAGGGAGACCGGGGAGTGGCCATTCTCAGTCGCGACAAATTTAATTCCAGGACGGTCCCGACCGCGAACATCCCGGGAATGGAGTGTGCGGGCCTTGTGTGGGACTCCAGTGAGAGTGTGGCCTTCCTGCTGGCGTACCGTGCATCCGACGCGCCAGCAGGGAGTCTACCTAAGCTGCTGGAGGTGGTGGCGGAGTGGGCATTGAGGTTCCCTAAACTTATTGTGTTGGGGGACTTCAATGTCCACGCCTACACCGCCTCCCCCTCATCAGCAGCCATGGACCTGGTGTCCACCATGGAGACACTAGGACTCTCACTCTGCAAGACCAGTCCCACGCACCAGGCCGGGCACACCCTGGATTTGATCTTCGTGGCCGGGATCCAAGTGACCCTAACCTCTATAGTTGAGGTTCCATGGTCGGATCACGGTGTTTGGAAGTCCGTCTTGAGGTGGCCTCTCCTCCCGGTAAGGGTCCTGAACCTATTCTGGTTCGCCCGAAGAGACTTATGGAACCCACTAGGTTCCTGAATGCTCTGAGGGATTTGGAGCTTACCAGCGACTCAGTCGACAGGCAAGTGGAATGCTGGAACACCTGTCTTTCCACAGCCTTAGACGAGATCGCCCCCAGACGCCCTCTCATCCCCCGTAGTAATCGCTCGCCTTGGTTTACCGAGGAGTTACGGGCGATGAAACGGAGGAAGAGACAGCTAGAGGACGTGTGGCAAGACCTCCGTGACAGAGCATCGAGATCGGCTTATAAACAATTTAAGGATGTTTATGAGCGTGCTATCAAGGAAGCCAAAAAGGCCCATTACTGTTCCTTGATAGAGTCGGCTAGTTCACGCCCAGCTCAACTTTTTAAAATAATTCGGTCACTGACTACAATTTCGACGGTCCCAAATGATAGGGGTTTGGCTCCCACAGCTGAGGCATTTCAGAACTTCTTCGCCGACAAGATCTTGACTCTCCGCCGGGATATCCCAGCCACTCTTGATACAGTATGTGAACTCGAGACCCCGCCGCCACTCGGCAGGCCCACCTTCACCCGCTTCCAACTGCTGGACGCAGCAGCTGTCGATAAGCTACTCGCTGCAGCTAGACCAACTACCTGCTCCCTTGATCCGTGCCCCTCCTGGCTTGTTAGATCCTGCCGGGAGGGGCTACGAGACCCCCTGGGAAAGATTATCAACAGCTCCCTTGAGCAAGGAGTGTTCCCAGGGGGTTTGAAAGAGGCAATGGTAAGACCGCTGCTGAAGAAGCCGAATTTAGACCCTTCGGCTCCCTCCAATTACCGGCCCGTGTCCAATTTGCCTTTTTTAGGCAAGGTAATTGAGAGGGCAGCAGCGGATCAGCTGAAGCGGTTCTTAGAAGACACAGCTGGACTTGATCCCTTCCAGTCCGGCTTCCGTATTGGGCATGGGACGGAGACCGTGCTTGTCGCCATTACAGACCAACTTCGCCGCCAGCTGGACCAGGGCGGGTCAGCCCTGCTTGTTTTGTTAGATCTAACAGCAGCGTTTGATACCGTAGATCATGTATTGTTAGCCCACCGCCTAGCCGTGACTGGAGTCAGGGGGACTGCCCTTAAATGGGTGGCCTCCTTTCTCCACGATCGGGGACAGCGTGTGGAGAGGGGAGAGGAGGTCTCCGGGAGGCTCCCATTAAGTTGCGGGGTCCCCCAGGGGGCCATCCTCTCGCCCTTATTATTCAACATCTACATGCGCCCCCTGGCCCAGCTGGCCCGCGACTTTGGTCTGGAGTGTTATCAGTACGCCGATGACACCCAGCTTCTGCTGAGAATGGACGGCAGGCCGGATACCGTACCCGATTGTTTCCATCGATGCCTAGAAGCCGTGACTGGATGGCTGCGTGCCAGCCGGCTGAAGGTGAATCCGTCGAAGACGGAGATCTTGTGGCCTGGTCGATCTGGGCTGGATGAGTGCCGGTTGCCTACCCTGGATGGCGAGCAACTTAGCCCGTCATCCTTGGTTAAGAGCTTGGGTGTTAGATTGGACTCCTTGCTGACCATGGAGGCCCAGGTCTCCATGGTCAGTAGGACGTCATTCTTCCACCTACGACAGGCTAGGCGACTGGCCCCCTACCTGTCCAGGGCTGACCTGGCCATGGTGATCCAAGCGACGGTCATCTCGAGACTGGACTACTGTAACGCCCTCTACGTGGGCCTTCCTTTGTCGACAATCTGGAAACTCAAGCTGGTGCAGAATGCCGCTGCTCGCTTGCTGGTGGGAGCACCAGTGAGGGAGCATATTACTCCCATCCTTCGGCAACTGCACTGGCTTCCTATTGAGTACCGGATTGCCTTCAAGGTGTTGGTTTTAACCTTTAAGGCCTTGCACGGTCTAGGGCCTGTGTACCTGAGGGACCGCCTTACCCCGTACGTTCCCCCGAGATCACTGCGCTCGGAAGAGCAAAACTTGCTGGTTATACCATCGTCCCGCTCCTGTCACTTGTCCAGCACAAGACAGAGAGCTTTCTCTGCGGCGGCTCCAGTACTCTGGAATTCGCTCCCTGACCACATTCGAGCGGTCCCTGAACTTCTCCCTTTCCGAAGGGGATGTAAGACGGCCCTCTTCAGACTGGCGTTTGGGTAACTTCAAATTCATTTGGGTCTGTCTCGCCTCAGTAAGGAATCGTAGACTGTACCACCATGGCTACGTATTGTGCTTTTACTGTATGTTTTATGATATGTTTTATGATGTGTTTTATTGTTGTATTGTGTGTTTTATTGTATGCTTGCATTTTGTGATCCACCCCGAGCCTGCTGGGAGGAGCGGAATATAAAACCGAATAATAAATAAATAAATGCCATAGTCTCCTTTATCAACCCAAATATAGCTAAATTTGTTATAAGAGCTAGAGTTTTATTCTTAAAACAAGGCATCAGGATAACAAGATTTTTGAAGAAGAGCCCTAGATGGGAAATTTGGGAAACTCAAGGGGGGGAATGGAAAATTGCTGAACCCCCATAAGGTTCAAGCCACCAGGCCAACAAGTGAAGGAAAAGGTGCCAATGGCCTGGGAAACCTTTTTTGTAATGAGGAACTGTCCCTGGCAGAGGCATATGCAAATTTGCCAAAAATCGAGCAATGGGCTATCCTAGAGAGGTTGGGGGTGCTAAGTAGCCATCTAAGGGGAAACATATAGAAGGGCTATTTTTAAATGATGCCAAACAAGAGAATTATATAGTTGCTAACTCCTATAGATACTATAATTTGGAGTCAAAGGGATTGAAATATAATTCAATAATTTTTATCAACTTGTAAATAAGTAATAATCACATCAGTACAATATCAATATCATATAACATGTAACATAAACAATACTCCACGGAGTAAACGATTCTGTAGGCAGCAAATGCTTCAGTAGCGATACTCACAATACCATATTCTGTATAAGGCCAATAGTAGTCGATACAAAACGAATCAAAGAGGAACGTTCTACAAAGGGAACACACGTTCCATGAGAGGTCCCAGAGTCAAACCTTTTGCGGGTGTGTACGCATAAATCAAAAGTATTTGTAATCCTCGGCCCGATGGCCAAAAGTAAATTGTAATCCACAGCCCGACGGCTGAATATACAGAAAAGAAGTGTAAACTACAATGGTGAGGTAAAGGAGATAGCCCAATGGCAAATTTCCTTCCGTGTTGAGAAGATCAATGGGATGACCACTGGCTTGAAACTGACCCCAATCACACATTTTTTTCAACATACGGTGGCCTCGCCTGGTGTGGCTGGCCAGCGTACAGAAGCCTCAGTGGCTCCGTGGCCTGTACTGGAGCCGCGGAGGGCTCCGTACGCCAGCCAGCCATACCAGGTGAGGCCCCGGCTTCGGTGAACAAAGCAGGCCTTCCAACCTTTTTCAGCTCTTCATCAGGCAGCGCCGCCACAGGGAAATGGATGGCGGAGGCGCTGCCTGATGAAGAGCTAAAAGAAAGAGGAAGGCCTGCTGAGTTCGCCGAAGCCGGGGCCTCACCTGATGTGGCTGGCTGGCGTACGGAGCCATCCACGGCTCCAGTACAAGCCACGGAGTCACTGAGGCCTCCGTACGCCGGCCAGCCACACCAGGCGAAACCCCGGCCATTCCTCTTCCTTTTAGCCTCCGGAAGCCGGCCTGCAAAAGCCCAAAAAGGAGGAGGAAGGGCGCGTCCACAGCCCTGCTCTCCCCACCCCCCAGCCTGGGACGAAAGGGAGAAAGACAGAAAGGAAGACAGAGGAGGGGGTGGAGAGAAAAAGAGAAAAGGGCGGAAGGAAAGAGGTAGGAGAGAAAGAGAAAAAAAGAAGGATAGCAGGAAGGAGAGGAGGGGAAAGGAAGGAAAGGATAGAAGGATGGAGGGATAGAGGGAAGGAGGGGAGAAGAAAGGAAATGAAGAATAGAAGGAAGGATGGATGGAAGGAAGGAAGGAAGGAAGGAGGGGAGAAGAGAGGAAGGGAAGAATAGATGGAAGGATGGATGGAAGGAGGGGAGAAGAAAGGAAGGAAAAGGGAAGGAAAGCAGGAAGGAGGGGAGGGGAAAGGATAGAAGGATGGAGGGAAGGAAGGAGGGGAGAAGAGAGGAAGGGAAGAATAGAAGGAAGGATGGATGGATGGAAGGAAGGAGGGGAGAAGAAAGGAAGGAAAAGGAAGGGAAGCAGGAAGGAGGGGAGGGGAAAGGAAGGAAAGGATAGAAGGATGGAGGAAAAGAAGGAGGGGAGAAGAAAGGAACACATACACACACACATATACATGCACATAAATATACAAATATACACATACACACATCTGTACTTACACAAATCTACACATATACACGCATATACATATACAAACACGCATATACATAACTACACGCACATACACAATATACATATACACACAAACATAAGCACACACATATACACACACATACATAAAGACATGCACACATACATGAATGGATGGAAGGAAGGAGGGGAGAAGAAAGGAAAGGATAGGAGGAAGGATGAATGGGAGGAAGGAAGGAGGGGAGAAAACAGCAGGAAAATAGGAAGGATAGCAGGAAGGAGGAGAGGGGAAAGGAAGGAAAGGATGGATGGAAGGAAGGAAGGAAGGAAGGAAGGAAGGAAGGAGGGGAGAAGAAAGGAACACATACACGCATACACACACACATGTACACATGCACAGAAATATACAAATATACACATACATACACACATATATACAAACACACATATATACATACACACATATACACGCATATACATATACACAGTCCCCAAGTTACAAACATCCCACAGAAACGCGTGGCCGGGTCAGCTAGTTTACTATAAATCCCCGGAACTACAACTCCCAAAGAAACAAGATCATTTTTTAAAGGGATGGCCACTCTTTGAGTTAGTAGGTCACTTGTGGTGAAAATTTGTCCAGCGGATTTGGAGTTATGATGTCACTCAAAACAATATATCGGGAGGGAGGGATTGAGATTGAACACCTTATATGGGGTTGGTTTACCCTCCTTAAATTGAAGGACCATGTTACAAAAGGATGTATGTCCAAAAAGAGTATTGCCAACATTGAAAGTTTGGAAAAGTCTTAGGCAGTGTCTCTGGGGTCAGATACCACTGTTCTCTCCAATGTGAATTCTATGTCTATGTAGATTTCGACTCTCCAAGAAGCTCTTTTCACACGCTATATGGGTTTATAGGGTTTCTCCCCAGTGTGAGCTCAGTGATGTGAACATAGACCTGAACTGCAGCTGAAGCTTTGTCTATACTCTAAGCATGTATAGGGTTTCTACTGAGTGTGAATCCTTTGATGTTTACGTAGACTTCCATTACCAGTGAAGCTCTTTCCACACTCCAGGCATTTATAGGGTTTCTCCCCAGTGTGAGTCTTTTCATGTGAATGTAGATCTGAACTCTGAGTGAAGCTCTTTCCACAATCCCAGGCATGTACTCCCCAGTGTGAGTCCTTTGAAGCTCTTCTCAGTCCCACACTCCAGGCATGTATAGGGTTTCTCCCCAGTGTGAGTCCTTTCATGTGAATGTAGATCTGAACTCTGAGTGAAGCTCTGTCCACAATCCAGGCATTCGAAGGGTTTCTCCCCAGTGTGAATCCTTTGATGTGAACGTAGATGTCCACTCTGAGTGAAGCTCTGTCCACACTCCAGGCATTTAAAGGGTTTCTCCCCAGTGTGAGTCCTTTGATGTGAACGTAAATCTGAACTCTGAGAGAAACTCTTTCCACACTCCAGACATGTATAGGGTTTCTCCCCAGTGTGACTCCTTTGATGTTTACGTAGACTTCCATTCTCAGTGAAGCTCTTTCCACACTCCAGGCATGTATAGGGTTTCTCCCCAGTGTGACTCCTTTGATGTATACGTAGATGTGAACTCTGGGTGAAGCTCTGTCCACACTCCAGGCATGTATAGGGTTTCTCCCCAGTGTGACTCCTTTGATGTATACGTAGATGTGAACTCTGGGTGAAGCTCTGTCCACACTCCAGGCATGTATAGGGTTTCTCCCCAGTGTGACTCCTTTGATGTGAACGTAGACTTCCATTCTGAGTGAAGCTCTGTCCACACTCCAGGCATTTAAAGGGTTTCTCCCCAGTGTGACTCCTTTGATGTGAACGTAGATGTGAACTCTGAGTGAAGCTCTGTCCACACTCCAGGCATGTATAGGGTTTCTCCCCAGTGTGACTCCTTTGATGTGTACGTAGATTTCCATTCTGAGTGAAGCTCTTTCCACACTCCAGGCATGTATAGGGTTTCTCCCCAGTGTGACTCCTTTGATGTTTACGTAGACTTCCATTCTCAGTGAAGCTCTTTCCACACTCCAGGCATGTATATGGTTTCTCCCCAGTGTGACTCCTTTGATGTATACGTAGATATGAACTCCGGGTGAAGCTCTGTCCACACTCCAGGCATGTATAGGGTTTCTCCCAGTGTGACTCCTTCGATTCTCATGTGAACTCTGGGTGAAGCTCTGTCCACACTCCAGGCATGTATAGGGTTTCTCCCCAGTGTGACTCCTTTGATGTTTACGTAGATTTCCATTCTCAGTGAAGCTCTTTCCACACTCCAGGCATGTATAGGGTTTATCCGCCATATCAACAGTAATCAGGGTGTTTAATTGTGTCCCTGTTTAAGGTCTGGAATAAATACAAAGGACATTTATACACAAAAATTCCAATGTGGATATCCCCAATTGAAGCCTTTCAAATAAAAAAATTACACAAAGAGAATTGGCCTACATATACAAATCTGTTAAAAAAAGAACAGAATAATATCTACTTGAAAAAACAGGACGAATTAACGATCTGGAATATTAATTGTACCAATATAATCAGATAAAAATGAGATTCGTAGAAGATAATAAAATAGGATGGGAAGAGACAATTTCGGGAGGCGGGCAGGAAAATACTTCTTCAAACTGGAAAAACTGGGTAAATTATATAAATCCATATTAACAAATAAATATGATAAAAGTCCAATAAAGGAATATATGAAAAAATGGACGGCAAACATTGGATATAATATCCCACTAGAAGAATGGGAGAGAATGTGGAGATCTAAATTAAAATATACATATGCCTATTCTTTAAAAGAAAATATATTAAAGATGATGTACAGGTGGTCTATCACTCCTGCCCAATTAGCAAAAATAGACAAAAACAGTGAATCCAATGGCTGGAAATGTCAGAAAAATAAAGGGACTTTCTTCCACCAATGGTGGTCATGTGAGGTAGTGGGGGGAAAAAGGAAAATGGTCCACGAAGCAACGCAAGAAATACTCCAAATTAACTTCACTTTAAAACCTGAACTGCACCTTCTAAATATTGCAGAAATAAAAACATGGAAAAGAAACAGAAAAGCGACGATCATTCATCACAACAGCCGCCAGGATCACATTGGCAAGACATTGGAAGACAAAGGAATTACCAAACAAAGAAGAATGGCTCTATCAACTATCAGAAATCGCGGAAATGGACAAATCAACAACTTGATTATGAAATAACTCATCAAAACAATTCAACGAAACATGGAAACCGCTAGTATTTCCTTCTTTCTTTCTTTCTTTCTACCTTTTATATGTACCAATCTTCTCAACCTCCGCAGAGGGACTCAGGCGGGTTATATAGTCTATCTATCTATATAATAAAAAAGTCAGTGTTTGTGGGCGGTGGGTGGGTGGTGCGACTGAGTGAATATGTGCCAGCGTTTCGATTGGTTGCAACTGTGGGATTATTTGCATAAATGGCTGTGACTGGCCAGCCTCCCAACATTCCAACACAGCACAGAGAGGAAAGGAAACGATAATAATAATAGGTCTACCTTGTTCACAACTACAACCTATCCCCACCCTACCCCTATGTAACCCCAAGGTTGAAATGTCTTTCCTGTGTGTATGTTTATGTACTTGTTTGTATATGTTGAACATGCAGAAAGAATTGCAACGTGGAAACAACATCACCCAAGGAGACTTTCAGCTGTGCTTTCTGCAACCGGACTTGGCTATCTCGGATCGGCCTTATTAGTCATCGGCGCGCTTGTAGAAGGCGTGGGATGACTCCTTCCTAAGAATGTTCGTTCGCGAAGAAAAACCAAGATATGTTGTATATGTGTGACTATAATAAACGTTAGTTTTTTAAAAAGGGTGTTTAATTGCAATACAGATAATTGACTCCTTTTTTCTTCCCTATCTGTGAGGTCAAGAATGGGATAGAAAAGGTGAATAAAGAAAAAATATTTTCTCTGTCACACAACACTAGGACTAGGGGGCACTCCCTGAAGCTCCAAGGTAGGAAAGTTAGGACTAAGAAGGGAAATATGTCTTCACCCAGAGGGTCATTGGGTTATGGAACTCACTTCCAGAGGAGGTTGTGACAGCGGTCAGCCTGGACAGCTTCAAGGCAGGATTAGACAGATTCATGGAGACCAAGGGAATCAGTAGTTACTGAAATGGACATCCAAGTGCCACCTCTGTGTTGATGGAGGCAGGCAGGATTTCCCGGGTACTGGTTGTGGGGGTCGTGAGCAGGTGAGGGTTTTGCCCTCCTTTCTGCTAGAGATCCCTGTGTACAACTAGTGGGGCACTGTGTGACACAGAATGCTGGACTAGATGGGCTGAGGCCCGGTTCAGCATGGCTCTTCTTATGTTCTTATGTTCTTAATTCTGCGAGATCATCACCTTGAGAGGATTTCTTCTTCCTATATTATTGGTTTCTTTACTGCATCCAAGAGGTGGCTCCAGAGAATCCTCAATTACCTGGTTAAGGAAGAAGTGGAAGATTATTATTATTATATTGATCTATAGCCTGCTTCATCTCCCCTCATGGAGACTCAAAGCAGCTGAACATAAAACATCAGCGTACAATTTAAAACACAAAAATATGCAGACATTAAAAGAGAATTAAATATAAACAGTGAAGCAGCCAAATCAAGGAGTTATGGAACTCCGAGTACCAAGTTAACTTTAGCAAGCTACCTGAACGTGCGGGCGCAAGGATGAGGGAGAACACACGACAACTGTGAAGTAGGTGAAAAATCAAACAGGTTTATTCTGGCACCAGCTGGAGGGCTTCTGCCAGCAGAACACGCTGCAATCAGGGGCAAAAGACCCCGTCACTTTCAATACAAAGACATTTATACTCCAATGGAGGCCTTTCAGTTAAGCCCACCCCTTCTTCATGGATAAAAACAATCATAATTGGCTGGTGATTACTGTTGTTACATGACATCTCATTAATCCAATAAACATTTCATTTCCATTTGCATCACATCTCAAAGTTACACCTCTAAATGAGAACAATAGTCATTTATTATGTTAGTCTTTCTCACAGTACAGTATCAGTGCTAAGTCTCTGATGTTCCCAGGTTGAAACATTGACTTCCAGGCTCCGTGCCAGCAACGGAGGGGGTCAGACTCTCTGTCATGCGCAGTGCTTTCTCAATTCGCATTAAGTTCTCCCATAGCACAACCTGTACTGTTCCATTCATTCTAAGCCTATGTTATCTTCTGTTAGGCACAGAGTGCATCAAAACGCCTCAATCACAGTGTTATTTTCACATTGCAAGTGCCTGCCTCATTTTTGGCACAAGAACCCACTTTTTAAAGCTCTACACGCATGTAGCATCACTCTCTGACTGTACTTTTTACACGGAAAGTACCAAAACCCGCTTTATTCCAGAATTTCTTTTCTTGTGGGAAACTCATCACAAGGAGTTTCCTACACATACGTCTGGAACACCTTAAGAGGACCAATTCACTCTCCAGTCCCTTGGGACCACAGGTTCTCCAATTCGGACAGCATGCACACCTTTTACTGTATCTATGGATTTTTGCACTGCACAAGCACAACATTTGAGCAAAATGGGCAGACAGCACATTATGATTAGCAAAGAGCATATCACCACTATGATTATCATCACAAGCGTACGTAACCAATGCAAATTCGGTAACCAGTCTAGCAATGTACTCCAAAAATCACTTGGAGCTGAATAAGTCTTCTGTATTTCTCTAGCAACACCCTGAATCTTGTTCAGGTCCAGCTCAATGTCTCCACTCTTATTTATAAAATGACAGCAGGATACGTTCAGTGATAAGAAAATGATATATTTATAGCACAATCTGATTATAGTTACAAAACCAGATTGATGCAAGCCTGTTAATGGCTCTCAAAAGATACACAGCAAAAGTCTGGGGAACAGAGCTTGTTAGAGAATGCCTGGCTTAGACCAGTAAAATACACAGCCTTACTCCTTCTCCCTTAAAACACAGCATGCTAATAATTAGTCCAGACAAGAGAGTTAAAGTCAAAAAGGTTTACTTACAAACAAAGCTTGCATGTTGTAAAATATCATGCAGGTACAGCATTGCAGAAGAGGGCTCAAAATGGCAAACAAACCTCTCTTCCCAAAAGTTACATCAGGAGACAGAAAAAGAGTGTGAAGAAGTAGGAAGTGACAAAACAGGAAATTACAAAAGGTACATCCCCCTTTTACAGCCTTGCAGCAAAGAGGAAGTGAATGTGTGTTCAGATTGATAATTCCAACAGCCCTCCTCAATCGTACACACATTTCTTAAATCAGCCCCATCTTGACACGTAGGTCCTGAAAACCATCTCTTGGTAGTGGTTTAGTTAATATGTCCGCTACCATCTGTTTCGTTGGACAATATGACAATTCAATCATTCCATCTTGTGTGAGTTTGCGCACACTATGATATCTAATTCCAATGTGCTTAGTGCGCATCATCACCTTTTCAGACTTGGCAAACTTGATACAACTTTGATTGTCCTCAAATACTTGGATTGGCTTCTGCTCGTCTATTCCAAAATCAACCAGAAGTTGATGAAGCCACAGAAGTTCATCTGATGCCAAAGAAACAGCTATGTATTCTGCTTCAGTTGTCGATTTAGCTATCAGTTCTTGCTTCCGACTGGCCCAAGAGATAGGACCATCTCCGTATAAGAAAAGAAATCCACTGACCGACTTGCAGTCCGAAGAATCTCCAGCCCAATCCGAGTCTGAGAAACAAACTAGCTTTGGTTCATTATTAGCTGGCAGTTTTATCTGTAAGTCCATCGTACCTTTCAAGTATCTTATCACCCTTTTCACAGCAATCCAATCTTTCTGGGTAGGTGCACTGACCTTCCTGCTCAGAATTCCAACAGCCGATGATATATCTGGTCTTGTGTTGGTTGCTAAATATAAAAGTTTTCCAATTGCTGTTCTGTACTGGTCATTGGTTGGCAAAAGTTCACTTTCTCCATTGTTTCTCAAGAAGTCTGTGACCATTGGTGTTGCAACTGGTTTTGCGTCTTGAAGTCCAGTAACCTGCAACAGGTCAATAATCTTCTGTTTCTGGCTCAAGAGAAACGATCCATCTTCTTCTCTCTTGATCTGAATTCCAAGATAATAAGAAACATCTCCAAGTTCCTGTATCTCAACTTGCCTGCTCACATGACGTACATCGTCTGTGTAGTCCTGATTTGAGTGTGATGCTATGACCAGGTCATCAACATGTCAGAATGAAGCAACTATGACCATTTTTCACTCTGGTGTATAGACATTGATCTGCTTCTCCTTGCTTGAAATCCAATTGCTTCAGCATCTCATCCAATTTCTGGTTCCACGCCTTGGCGGCTTGGCAAAGTCCATAAAGGCCTTTCCTGAGCTTGCAGACAAGGTTAGGTCTCCTCTTGTCTTCGAAACCAGGTGGCTGTTTCATATACAGGTCTTCAGTGATCTCACCATGCAAGAATGCAGTCTTGACATCTAGGTGTCTCACTGTCATCTTCTTCGAAGCTGCTATACTCAGTAGTAGTCTCACGGTGCTGTGCTTCACTACAGGCGCAAAGGTCTCGTCAAAATCAATTCCATACTTCTGTGAGAATCCTTGTGCAACCAGTCTTGCTTTGTAACGTTCGATTCTTCCTTCTGAGTCTTGTTTCAACTTGAACACCCATCTGCAGCCAATAGCTTTCTTTCCTGGTGGGAGTTCAGTAAGAGTCCAAGTCTCATTCTTGTACAAAGCATCTATTTCTTCCTCTGCAGCTTTCTTCCATTGTTCAGCTTCTGAAGAAGGTAGCATGTCGATTTCGTCTATGGTAGATGGCTCACTGGGTAATGTTGACTTTGCAATGTAGGTCAGACGTAAGGGTGGCACGCCTCTGTTGGGACGTAATGAATATCTGGGAGCTTGTTCTGGAAGATGGTCTACCTCCGCAGACCCTTCTGATCCATCACTCGCCTCACCATCATCATCTTCGGGCCCTCCTGTCTGCGTACTGCCTGCATCGTCTGCAACATATTCTTCCCATCTATGGACAAAGTCTGGCTCCATTTCCGGCTCGTCAATTGAAGAAATCTCTTGTGCATTGCTCATGGACTCCACAAGCTGTAAAGTAGCACTCTCTTCTTCATCCGAAGAATCAAGCACAGTCCCTCTCAAGTTGACTTTGCTTCGCTCATCAAAGTGTACAACGTGGCGAACGGACACGTCACCTGTCTCAAGGTTCATCACTCTGTAGCCTTTGTTTGCTGGTGCATATCCGACCAAGATAGTCTGTTCAGATCTTTGGTCCAGCTTGGTTCTCTTCTGTTTTGCTACATAAGCGTAAGCTATGCTACCAAATTTCTTGAACAAAGCTTGCATGATGTAAAATATCATGCAGGTACAGCATTGCAGAAGAGGGCTCAAAATGGCAAACAAACCTCTCTTCCCAAAAGTTACATCAGGAGACAGAAAAAGAGTGTGAAGAAGTAGGAAGTGACAAAACAGGAAATTACAAAAGGTACATCCCCCTTTTACAGCCTTGCAGCAAACAGGAAGTAAATGTGTGTTCAGATTGATAATTCCAACACTTTCTTTCTTTCTCCCCCCCCCTCTCTCTCTCTTTGAAGGGAGGGGGAGGCGGGAGTGCGCTCTGCGGTGGCGGGAGAGGGGGAAGGGCCTGGCTGGGTTGTACTGCCATTCCCAGGATGCAAGGCCAGGCCTGCCATCTCTCCCCCATTATGGCTTCTTCCCCAGCCCCCGCACCCTCGGCGCTAACTCTTCCCCCATAAATAAATAAACAAATTAGACCTGGCTCCCAGGTGGGGGGAGGGGGGATGTCCCCCCCACTGATGGCCCTGGACACAGCTGCCCCCCGTGACCCCCTTGACCCCTAATTGAGGCGTGGGGGAGGGGGGGGACGTGGATGCCGTCCTTCCGCCCTGGTCAAGAGATGAGTGCGACCCCTGGGTGTGACTGGCTTGGGGCAGGGACCCCTGGTGAGCAGTTGAATCTACTGGAGGGGTTTTGGGAGTTGCAGTTCCCCGCACCCAGAGGGAGTGGGAGTGTCCACCCCCCCCACGCCCCCACCAACGGACTGGGCTTAAAACACGGAACCCTCGTGACCCACTGAACATACTGGGGGGGGGGGTTGGGGGGGCTGGCCTTGATTTTTGGGAGCTGTAGTTCCCTCGCACCCAGAGAACCGGTGGCGGGAGAGGGAGGGCGGAAGGGCCTGGCTGGGTTGTACTGCCACTCCCAGAATGCAAGGCCAAGCCTGCCATCCCCCCCCCAAATTGTGGCTTCTCCTTCCCCCCCCCCCAAGCCTGGCCTGCCAATCAGGCGGAAGGACACCCCCCCCGCTCGCCTTGGAGGCCCCCCTCACTCACCCACACACCCGGGGGGGGGACACAAGTGCCCGCTGGCCCCTCAGGCTCACCTCGTCCGAACAGGCCGCGTGGCGGAGGGAGAGAGAGGGAGTCCCCGGAGGAGCAGGAGGGTTCACAGGCCGAGGGGTGGGCACGCGGAGCTCCAGAGAGAGGCTCCCTCACCCAGCCCAGGAACGGGCCGCCGCCGCCGCCGCTGCGGAGTGAGTGGCACAAAATGGCGCCGGCAGAGCCTGGCCTGCTTCTCCTCCTCCTCCTGCCCTCAGAGAGGCCCCGCCCAACCTCTAGAACAGGGGTGCTCACACTTTTTCAGCATGCGAGCTACTTTTGAGCAACCAAGTTAAAAAGATCACCTGCCGCGCGCGTGCACCCGCGGGCGGCTTCTTATTAGTTTGGTTGCTCACCGGATTTGGGGGGGGGAGGCGCTCCGATCCATGGCGCCTCTCGAGGCCCCCGTCGCGCTGCCCTCGCCTGTCTCTCGCCCGGATCCATGGATCCGGCTGAGAGAGGCAAGGAGAGAGCGCACGGCCTCCTCCTCTGTCGCCTATGGCAGGGCGGCGACAGAGAAGGAGGAGGCCCCTGCGCGCTCCTTCGCCTCTCTTTCGCCCGGATGCATGGATCAAGGCGAAAGAGAGAGGAGGAGCGCGCTGGGAGCCCTCCTCCTTCTCTGTCACCGCCTGCCATAGGCGACAGAGGAGACTCCCCGCGTGCTCCCCTCGCCTCTCTTTGCCTGGATCCATGGAGCCGGGCGAGAGAGAGCTAGGAGAGCGCGGGGCCTAATCCTCCTCTGTCGCCTATGGCAGGGTGGCGACAGAGGAGGAACCTTCAGCGCGCTCCCCTCGCCTCTCTTTCGCCCAGATCCATGGATCCGGGCGAAAGAGAGGCAGCGAGGAGCGCGTGGGGGCCTTCTCTCCTCTGTCGCCACCCTGCCATACGCGACAGAGGAGGGAGGCCCCGCGCTCCCCTCTCCTCTCTTTCGTCCGGATCCATGGATCCGGGCAAGAGAGAGGCGGGGAGAGCACGCGGGGCCTAATCCTCTGTCGCCTATGGCAGGGCGGCAGAGGAGGGAAGAGCCCGCGCTCTCCTCGCCTCTCTTTCGCCCGGATCCATGGATTCAGGCGAAAGAGAGGCGAAAGAGCGCGTGGGGGCCTCCTCCTCCTCTGTTACCACCCTGCCATACGCGACAGAGGAGGAGGCCCCCTGCGCGCTCCCCTCTCCTCTCTTTCGTCCGGATCCATGGATCCGGGCGAAAGAGAGGCAGCGAGGAGCGCGCGGGGGGCCTCTGTCGCCTACTGCAGGGCAGAGGAAGGCGGCGCTGGGAGCGTGCGTGCACGGGAGCGCGCATTGACCGGGTGAGGGTCTGAAGATCACCCGGATGAGGCCCAAAGATCACCCGGTCGATCGCGATCACCGTCTTGGCCACCCCTGCTCTAGAAGGTTTTGATCTCCAGACCGTAGGGACCTCTGGGGAGAGTATGGGGAGAGAGGGTCCCTCAGGTACACAGGCCCCAGGCCACGTCTGGCCTTAATACCAACACTTTGAACATCATCCGGTACTCATATTTCTAAGATGACTGCAGACGGATGTGAGAGCTGGACCAGAAGGAAGACTGAGCGAAGGGAGAGAGGTGCTTTTAAATGGTGGTGTTGGAGGAAAGTTCTGAGAGTGCCTTGGACCGCGAGAAGATCCAACAGTCCACCCTCCAGGAAAGAGAGCGCGGCTGCTCATTGGAGGGAAGGAGATGAGACCCTTGGAGTTCTCCTGGACCCTCTGCGGTCAAGGGAGGCCCAAATCTCCGCTGTCAGCAGAGGGGCGTTTGTCCATCTTCGCCAGGCTAGGAGGCTGGCCCCTTACTTGTCTCGGCACGACTTGGCCACGGTGATCCAAGCTACGGTCATCTCAAGGCTAGACTACTGTAATGCTCTCTACATTGGCTTGCCTCTGTCGGTGACCCAGAAACTCAAGCTGGTGCAGAACGCCGCAGCTGGGTTGCTCGCAGGAGTTCCTGCGAGCTGCCACATCACACCAATTCTGCGGGAACTGCACTGGCTCCCTATTGAGTACCGGACCACCTTCCAAGTGCTAGTCTTGACTTTCAAGGCCTTGTATGGTCCAAGGCCAGTGTCCCTGAGGGAGCGCCTCACCCCATACTGTCGCACGAGAACACTGAGATCTGAAGAGAGGAACCTTCTAGCCGTGCCCAGTGTCAAGCACTACCACCTAACTTCAACACGGAGAAGGGCGTTCTCCATCCTCGCCCCAGTCCTCTGGAACGCACGACCCCGGAGGTTCGGGCCTTGCGTAATCTGCTGGCCTTTCGGAAGGCCTGCAAGTGGGTCCTATTCCGGCAGGCCTTTGAGTTGTAATGTGCGATCTCTTAGGAATCGTGTTATCTCTTAGGAATTGTTTTATTCTTGTGGTTTTATTGCTGTTGTAGATTTGTTGTTTTATTGTGGTGCTTGATGTGAGAGCCGGCTGGGAGTGGCGGCCAATACATCTAACTAATAAATAAACAAATAAGGAGAGTAATACCCATCGGAATAAGATTGCATTGGCCTCCCGCCCTCTCTCCCCAGGCGGGGGGGGGGGCTCAGGGCAGAGTAACAGGCGGTCCTCCAGGTTCTGTGTTGATCCAGGGTCTGGAGAACAAGCCCTATGAGGACAGAGTGGCCGAAAGAGCTCGGCCTTTGGAAGAGAAGGCGGAGAGGAGAGAGGATGAGGGCCTGGGATCGAGGGGAGGGGGATATGCCACAGGGAGCAGGCTTCCTTTCTGCCCCCCTGGATGGAGACCGGGATGCCAGGGAACAACGGCTTCGAAATACAAGGAAGAAATGAGGAAGAACTTCCTGGCGGTGAGACAGAGAGAGGGGGGGCTGTTCAGCAGTGGAACTCTCTGTCGCCTTCTTTGGAGGCTTTGTTTAAAGGCTGGGTGGCCATCTGTCGGGGGTGCTTTGAATGCAATTTCCCTGCTTCTTGGCAGAATGGGGTTGGACCGGGTGACGGCCCACTTTTAACGTCTTCCTTTGTCCCTTCTCTTCCGCAATAACCAAATAACTGTATGGACGCCCCTCCCCCAAAGGGACTCTCCCAAAACAGGACCGTCACGTAAAATACAAGTAAGATATATCAACTTACAAAACACGTAAAATACAAGACAAAACCCAACTGAGATATATCAAATATTCAGGAACAGCACAAAACCCAAGCGACATCCAGAGCGTCGAGAGCGTTCCTTCTTTTCATCTTGTCAATCAACTTATTCAAACTCTTATTTTTTCTACGACAGGAGAGTCTCGCGTCTCCAACCTAAACGGGCCGGCAGAACGTTGGGTATGCGCAAGTGTTGGATAACACGGAGAGATTAAGGAAAAGCCTATTAAACGTCAAATCACGTTATGATTCTGCAAATTAAGCCCCAAACCGTCATGTTTTACAAAAAATCCACAGAAAAAGCAGTTCAATATACGGCAATGTTGTGTCGTGATTACTGTATTTACGAATTTAGCACCAAAACAGACGAGAATTCTTTCTTTCTTTCTTTCTCCCACCCTGGGCGTTATTCCACAGGTAAATATACACCCCACTTCCCTCACCTGTGGGTCCGGGCGGGAGGCAGACCGCGTTGGATAATACAGAACGTTGGATAAGCGAGTCTCTACTGTGTTAATAGCAGCCAAAATAGAATGTGTTGATAATGACGCCTGTAATGAACCACATGGAGCAGCTCGAGAGGAAACTAGGCAGTAGGCCTACCCCCCCTTTCCAGAAAAAAATTGCTCACCCCCCCCCCTAGAAATGAATTTCTTTAAATTTTAATAGCAATTATTTATGTATTAATGTTCTACCTTTTTCGTAAAATATAGTAAAGAAAGGTGTAAATTAGAAGCATTCAAGTTTGAAATTAGGAAACTATTTATTGAACTTAGAATAGAAAGGCAATACCAATGTGGGATTCTTCTGGAGAATGGGAAGGGGGGGGGGTGATGGGAATATCAGATATTTTTCTTCTGCAGTGTTGCTGAAGTTCTGGTGGTGAACACTAGGTGGCGCTGGTGCTTTGCTTCTGCAGTGTTGCTGAAGTTCTGGTGGTGAACACTAGGTGGCGCTGGTGTTTTACTTCTGCGGTGTTGCTGAAGTTCTGGTGGTGAACACTAGGTGGCGCTGGTGCTTTGCTTCTGCAGTGTTGCTGAAGTTCTGGTGGTGAACACTAGGTGGCGCTGATGTTTTACTTCTGCAGTGTTGCTGAAGTTCTGCTGGTGAACACTAGGTGGCGCTGGTGCTTTCCATCTGCAGTGTTGCTGAAGTTCCGGTGGTGAAAATTTCAGAACTCTGACAAAACTTCAAACATTTGGTTATAAACTAGCTGTACCCAGCCACGCTTTGCTGTGGCATAGTCTGGTGGGTAGGAAAGGCAGGAAAAAGGCAAAGAAGGAAGGAAAAGGAAGAAAATGAAATAGTATTCCTTTCCTTCCGTCCTTCCTTCCTTCCTTCCGTCCATCCATACTACCTTCCTTCCCTCCTTGCATCCTTCCGTTCTTTCCTCCTCCCCTCCCTCCCTGCTCTCCTTCCTTTTCCCTTCCTTTCTCCTCCTCTCCGTCCGTCCGTCCTTCCACCCATCCTACATTCCTTCCCTCAGTGCTCCCTCAATTATCGCAGGACCGCCTGTGATAAGTGAAAATCCGCAAAGTAGGTGTTAGCTAAACTGTAGTTGCCTCCGATGTATCACGCTGAGCCCAGTTCATGTAACAAAGAAAGCTTCATTCAGCATTACAAACAGGAACTAAGTTGAAAGCACTGGGCGGTCCAGCGTTCCCTTATTTATAACATCCCTCATTTCCCTGTAATCTTTCCCCGCTGTCCTTCTCCCTCCCGAGCCGCTAAGGGCCATTAATCACCCGGGTGCCGCTTATCAGTTGTACTGCCTACTGGCTGGACTCGGGTTGTGGCTGCCAAATTCTTGGCCCGAAATCCCGATTCCTGACATGATGCCTCCCTCCTCGTCCTGTGGAGAAAGAGAACGTTCAGTTTTACTCTCGATGCCAGGATCCAATGTGCCCTGGTATTTTTTTAGTAAGCTGCAATGAAATACAGGATGTATGTGGCCCATGGTTTTAGGTAATCGCAGTTCATATGATACTGGGTTTATCTGCCGTTTAATTCTGAACGGACATAAGTATCTGGGCCCCAGTTTCTTAGAGGAGATTTTAAGATTTAGATGTTTGGTTGATAGCCATGCTAACTCCCCTTCCCTCAAGGATTCTCCTTCGTGGCGCTTCTGGTCCGCATACCATTTGTATCGCTTGCGTGTGCTTGCAAGGGTTTCCCCCACTCGCTGCCAGGCATCTCCCACTCTCGTCTCCCAAGGTTCTGGCTCCTCCTCCTCCCCTTCCAGCGTCGCCAATCTAGGCAAAGGCGCTACCGCTCTCCCGTAAACCACTTCAAAAGGGGATAGGCCAGATGCAGAATGTACTGCCCCATTGAAGGCTACCTCGGCAAAAGGCAGTAGATCTACCCAATTAGACTGTTCCCTGTTTGTGTAAGCTCGGAGAAACTGTCCCAATGACTGTTGAGTTCTCTCCACCCCTGCCATTTGTCATCGGGCGATAAGCGGAGCTCAGCCCTCTCTCGGCCCCTAGCCTAGTGACGAAGGATTTCCAAAACCTGGCTGCGAACTGTACTCCCCGATCGCTTATCACCTTTTCAGGGCACCCGTGTAACCTGTAAATGTGTTTCAGGTATAATTCGGCCAACCGCTCAGCGGACGGCAATTGCACCAACGGGACGAAGTGCGCCTGCTTGGAGAATAGATCTACTGCTGTCCAAATGTATCAGCAACCTCTGCTCAGAGGTAATTCCCCTACAAAATCCATGGCTACATGGCTCCAAGCCTCTCGGGGTTCTGCAACCGTTTGTAGCAGCCCTTGCGGCTTTGTCCGTGGTACCTTATTCATGGCGTAATTATCACACTTGGCAATATAGGTTCTAACATCCTCTATCAGGTTGGGCCACCAGCACTGTTTGCTAAGAGATTTCGGGTGGTCATGATACCTATGAAGCATTACGTCTCACACTTCTACTGGGATGTACAATCTCTTCCCTTTATACCAGAGCCCCTTTTGGTTGACGCATTTGTCCTTATTCATAGCTAACCATTCATCTTTCGTGCCTGCTCTTCGGATCTCTTGTTCCCATGCCCCCTTCTCCTGCGATAGTATGGTGAATCGTTCTTCCCCGGCTTTTTGGCTGCGCGTTTGCACTGCCATACCTAGTTGTTGGTCTGTAAACATTTTCCCCATTAAGTTAGTCTCAACCCCTTCCACTTGCGGTAGACGTGATAGGGCGTCTGCTAGTACATTTTCCTTGCCTCTGAACGCCTTGAGTTGGAAGTTAAATCTGCTAAAATATTGGGCCCACCTAATTTGCTTCGCCGATAACTTACGTGGGGACTTTAGGTATTGGAGATTCTTATGATCGCTCCATACTTCGAAGGGGTTCCCTGCTCCCTCTAGTAAATAGCGCCAGTTTTCGAGGGCCCAGTTTTACGGCGAACGCTTCCTTTTCCCAGATCGGCCATTTCTGTTCTACTGGGCCTAGCTTCCGGGATAGGTATGCACATGGGCGCAGCTTTCCTTCGCTATCCTTTTGGAGTAGGGCTGCCCCGCAGGCCCGGTCAGATGTGTCACAATGTATCGTGAACGGTTTGTCCGGATCTGGGTGTACTAATATGGGTTCACGTGTAAATCTATCCTTAAGCTCCGCGAATGCCTTTTGGCATTATTCTGACCACATCAACTTCGCGCCTGGTGCCTTCACTCTGTGGGTCTCCCCCCTCCCTTTTGTCTTGAGCAACTCTGTCAAGGGTAGTGCTACCATGGCGAAGCCGGGTATGAAGCTGCGGTAGAAGTTGGCAAACCCCAAAATGATTGTAGCTGCTTGCGTGTTTTAGGGGCTTCCCACCGAGGACGTCTTTCACTTTATCCTGGTCCATTTGCACCCCCTGTCGATATACGATACCCGAGGAAATCTATTTGTTCCCTGTGGAATTCACATTTCGCCCATTTCACATATAATTTAGCCTCCCTCAATCTCTGTAGCACCTGCTTTAAAATTGCACGTGTTGATTCAGCTTCTCCCCCACTATGAGGATATCATCAAGGTATACGAAGACTCCCTGATACAATAACGGGTGGAGTACTTCGTTAATCAGTTGCATGAATATGCCTCCCCCCCACAGGCCATAAGGCATTACGGCATATTGATACTGCCCGAATGTACATGAGAATGCTGTTTTCCATTTGTCGGATTCCTTAACCCGCACTTTGCGGTAGGCTTCAGCCAGATCCAACTTAGTAAATATTTTCCCTTTTGCGAGGTGCGCCAATAAATCCTTAACTAAGGGTAAGGGATATCTATTTAACTGTACTTATTGCGTTCAGCCCTCGGTAATCAACACATAGTCTAAGGGATCCATCCTTCTTCGGTCTGAATAGTACCGGGGCTGCGAGGGGGGGAATCAGATGGTTCGATGAAACCCCTTTTTTAATTCTTCCTTTTCCCTCGGGGACATGGGATATATTTTGGGTTTGGGAAGTTTGGCCCCTTCAACTAGCTCGATCCGGCACTCCACCCTGCGCTTTGGTGGAAGTTGGTTTGCGTCAACCGCGCTAAACACATCCGCATAGTCTTTGTACTCATGGGGAATGAGGGGTATTGCTTCTCCCAATTTACCCACTCCATGTTCCACCCTGGTTTCCTTATCCCCTCTGGCCTTCATGGTTTGTTTAGCCCAATCGATGTCAGGATTGTTAGCTCTCAATCAGGGCATCCCTAGTATCAAAGGGTGTTTTGCCGCTGGGCTAATAACCAATGGTACCTCTCCCTCATGTTGACCTACTTGACATACCAACCCCTTTGTCTGGAAATGGGCTGCCCCTCCAGCCGCTATGGATCCGTCTAGTTGTGCAAATACCATTGGGCACTGTAATGGGATTTTGTCACAGTCTAATGTTGTTGCCACCTCGGGGGTAATTATGTCCCTGGAGCAATCGCAGTCTAGGAATGCTTGGCAATGCAATTCCTTGTTTTGGCTGCGCAGTTTGGCAGGGAATGTCAACATATTCTTTTTCTGACTCACCGCCTCCCCCCAGTCATCTCCTGTTTCCGGCATCTCCGTCGCGCACTTTCCTGCCGCCATGACCGGTCTGCTCCGGGTTCCTTCTCCTCCTCCCTTGCGTTGCCAGCAGTCTACTGCTCGATGCCCTGACTTGCCGCACACGAAGCAGGCCCCTTTTCTTTCCTTCGGCTTCTCCTCCGTAGGTAACTGCCCCGGCGTCTGCCCCGGGCCGATCCTCCATAGCCCCACTTGCTGTCGACTCTGTTGCTGCAGTGTAACTCCTCGATGCCGCTGCACCTGGCGCCTGATCGTTTCCACCTTCCCTGCCAGCTGGATCCATCCTGTTAGTGTCTCCGGATCCTCTCGGTGGTATGCCCACTCCAGGATTTCCCTCCTTAGCCCGTCCTTGAACAATTAAAGCAGGGTCGCCTCCGACCATTCCGGGATACTTTCGGCCAGCCCCTGGAATTCTTCGGCATACTTGGACACAGTTCTAGTACCCTTGGAGATCACTTTTAGTTTCTCCTTGGCCCGGATCTTTTCCAGCGGGTCCTTGAATCTTGCTTCTAGGGCTTCTAGGAACCTACGTACCGACTGCAGGCACGGGTCATGCCGACTGTGGCACTGCACGAACCAGTTGGCCGCGGCCTTCCGGAGGGTAGTCCCCACTGTACGTACCCTACTTGCTTCACTTGGAAACATGTGGCCGTAGTCTTCCATATAGTTTCTTATGGTAGTAGTAAAGAAGGCTACCCCCGCGGCGTCTCCGTTGAATTCAATTCGTAGCTCCTCTCTGTGCTGCTGGAAATACCTGTGGTCGGGGCTTATTGGGTCGGCCCGGCCTCGCCCTGGCATATTTTCTACCCCTATTCCCTGCATCATCTGAGGGGTGATTCCTCTCCCTGCGCTGTGGGGTCGCGCTTCCTCCTCTGCCCTTCTCCCGAAGAGATAACAGCATCCTCTCGCGCGTCCCCATTCCCTTCTGTTTTGCACCTTCCTCACGGTGCCTCTTTTCTGGCTTGGGATCTGGAAGAGCTGCATAACCTCCGCTACTTGCCGTTTGCAAGCTCCACAACGAACCCGCCTCCCGACCAACCTCTTCCAGCCGTCTGTTTGCTGCCAATAGCGTTTCCATTTGCTGTGACATCAGCATCACCGTCGTCTCCAATACTGCCACCTTTTCATAAGAACATAAGAACATAAGAAGAGCCATGCTGAATCGGACCTCAGCCCATCTAGTCCAGCATTCTGTATCACACAGTGGCCCACCAGTTGTACACGGGGATCTCGAGCAGAAGGGAGGGCAAAACCCTGACCTGCTCCCGACCCCCACAACCAGTACCCAGGGAAAATCCTGCCTACCTCAACCAACTCCGAGGTGGCACTTGGAATGTCCTTTTCAGTATCTACCGATACACTTGGTATTCATGAATCTGTCTAATCCTGCCTTGAAGTTGTTCAGGCTGACAGCTGTCACAACCTCTTCTGGAAGTGAGTTCCATAACCCAATGACCCTCTGCGTGAAGAAATATTTCCCTTTATTAGTCCTAAATTTTCCTGCCTTGGAGCTTCAGGAGTGCCCTCTAGTCCTAGTGTTTTGTGACAAAGAAAATAATTTTTCTTTATTCACCTTTTCTATCCCATGCATGATTTTATACACTTCGATCAAGTCACCTCTTAGACGCCGTCTTCAAGGCTGAAAAGACCAAGGCGTTGCAACCTGATTTCGTAAGGGAGCCGCTCCATCCCTTGGATCATTCTTGTTGCCCTTTTCTGTACCTTTTCCAGTTCCGTTATGTCCTTCTTAAGGTGCGGAGACCAGAATTGTACACAGTACTCCAAATGTGGCCTCACCATAGATTTGTAGAGAGGCAATACAACATTTGCCGACCTATTTTCTATTCCCTTCTGATCATGCCTAGCATAGAATTTGCTTTTTCACTGCTGCTGCGCACTGGGTTGACATCTTCATTGAGCTGTCCACCAAAACCCCAAGATCCCTTTCCTGGTTTGTCTCGGAAAGCTTTAACCCCATCAATTTGTAGGTGTAGTTGGGGTTCTTTGCCCCGATGTGCATGACTTTACACTTGTTTAGGTTAAAATGCATTTGCCACTTTGTTGCCCATTCACTCAATTTCGAGAGATCTTTCTGGAGCTCTTTACAATCAGTTTCATTTTTAACTACCCTGAACAGTTTAGTGTCGTCTGCAAACTTTGCTACCTCAGAATTCACTCCTACATCCAGATCATTAATGAATAAATTAAAAAGTAACGGACCCAAAACTGAACCTTGGGGTACGCCACTTCCCACCTCTTTCCACCCAGAGAAGTGTCCGTTTAATATTTCGCTGAGGAATGTCTCACCTGGGGGCGATTCTTCAAGCTCCTGCAGTCCCGTCGCCTCAGCCTTTCCCTTGGGTTTCCGGCAGTTGGTGACTCTATTCGGCCGGGCATAGCCTGTTGACGTCGCCCAATCGTGTGGTTGTCTTTCCTCTCCGTCGGGGTAGTCTGCTTCCTCACCCCCTTCTTCCCCCCCTGCTGCGAACTGGAACTCCATATCGCCTGCAGGGTAAATGGCTTTCAACTTTACTGTTAGCTAAACTGTAGTTGCCTCCAATGTATCACGCTGAGCCCAGTTCGTGTAACAAAGAAAGCTTTATTCAGCATTACAAACAGGAACTAAGTTGAAAGCACTGGGTGATCCAGTGTTCCCTTATTTATAACATTCCTCATTTCCCTGTAATCTTTCCCCGCTGTGCTTCTCCCTCCCGAGCCGCTAAGGCCCATTAATCACCCAGGTGGCGCTTATCAGTTGTACTGCCTACTGGCCGGATTCGGGTTGTGGCTGCCAAATTCTTGGCCCGAAATCCCGATTCCTGACAGTAGGGACCCACTCGGCAGCAGCCTCGTCCTCTTCGCCGAGTCTGCTGCTCCCCGCCTCGGAGGTTCCTTGGGCGCCGTTGATGGCACTTCCAGGCTGGGCTGAGAAGAGGACGAGGCCGCTGCCGAGTAGGCGGAGACAGAGTAAGTATAACTCAAAGAATGTACTCACTCTAAAGGGGTTCTCAATACATAGACTTTACAAAGTTTAGCCTGCTTCTAATGCACACACTCCTATGCAGCTCTGTATACTAAGCAATACATTGGTTACATTCACTAAATCTATCAAGTGCGTTATACCAGCAATGTATGCATATATCTAGTGCATTACGTAAGTCAATCACAAATATATCTCATTATACACCCTGAAATACTTCTGTGGCTCTATCAGGTGTAGACTTCCTCTCCTACATACATAAACAATAACAAAGAACATCCCTGTAGCACCAATAATCCGAGCCCATAAACCGTGCCTCCAGATTGGAAACACTTAGGGGAGGGACAGTTAGTCCGGTGTCCTCTATGGCCTTGAGCCCAGGAAATGTAAGGGCCGA
>JARBWK010000301.1:0-38237 GCA_030556195.1 Anolis apletophallus | reverse complement strand
AATAAATAATAAAATAAATAAAATGGAGACTTTGCCCGTTGAGATTGGAAGTAAAACGGGCAGTGTGATGTGAGATGATGTTTTCCTGCCCCCAGCGAAGATTAAGGCCTTGGACCTATATATCGAAATCAAAGAGATACAGATGGAAATAAGCCATTGGATGGTGGAGATGTTATTATCCAGGTGGACCAAGAAAGATATGCTCTGACCAAAGTTCCGCAGGCGCGCCAAAAGGAGGTCCAAAGGGAAAAAGGAGTGTCAGCATCGTGGGGGGGGGGGCACTCTCCTGGGGACAGGCTGATCGCAAGACCCCCGAAGAGGAGGATAGTCATCCAAGAGTCGCCCAAAGACATGACATTGGGACTTGGGGGGTGCCTTTTCTGTGTATTGTATAATTTTGTGTGTTTTGGCTCTGCTGGTGGTGTAAGACGATCTTTGTAGGCCTCACCGGAGAGCAGAAGTGATAAGGCTGATCAGTAAAATGTGTTATTGGGACTGACCATAGTCCAACGCAGGGCAATTAGATCAAGATACAGATAGCTGGATCTGGATAGGGATTCAGAGTGTTGCTAGAAAATACAAAAAGACCTATTCAGATCCAAGTGATTTTTGGAATACATGTGTTGGACTGGCTGCCGAACTGGCAATGGTTACGCAGCTTGTAATGATAACCATTGTGGTGATCTGTTCAGTGTTAGTAACATAATGTGCTGCCTGCCCATTTGCTCAAATGCTGTGCAAAGGCAGTGCAGAGTTCTAGAAGTCAGTGAAGACTGTGCATGCTGTTAAAACTGGAAGACCTGGGGTCTCACGAGACTGGAGGGTGATTGGTTAAAAGTGGTCTAAATAGGTGTTCCAGATGTTTGTGTAGGAAACCCCTTGCGATGGGTTTCCCACAAAAGAGAAATCCTGGAATGAAGCAGGTTTGGTACTTTTCCGAGCATAAAAAGTACAGTCAGAAAGTGATGCTACCCGTGTGTCAACTTTGAAAAGAGGGTTTTGGTGCCTGGAATCAATAAGGCACATGTTATAGAAGACTAACACCCTGATTATATACATTCTAATCCACTCTGTGCCAAGTTATACCATATATGCTAGATGAGTGGGAATACAGTGCAGTTTGAGTTAATGAAAGTAATGGGATTCTTAATGTGAATAAAAACATCAGTGCGCATGGCAAAGTCCTATCTTCACTGCTGGCAGGAAGCCCGAACTAAAGGTGCAAGAAAAGAACAGAGAGAGGCTAAAACTGATAGCTTGCACTGTGAGAAAGAATGTTTATAGAAAGCTATTGTTCTCTTTTCTAGTGATGACAGAGACATGATGCAAATGATTTGTTTAGTGTTTATTGGATTAATGAAATGTCATATAACAACAGTAATCACCAGCCAATTATGATTGTTTTAACCATGAAGAAGGGGTGGGTTTAACTAGATGGACTCCATTACGAGTATAAATGCCTTTGTATGAAATGTATCGGGTCTTTTGCCCCTATCTACAGCTGTGTTCTGTTGGCAAATACCCACCAGCTGGTGAGAGAAAATAAACCTTTTGCTTTTCACCCTACTTCACAGTTGTCACGTGTTTTCCCTCATCCAAGTATCCGCACGTTCGGGCAGCTTTGGTAAGATTATCTTGGTACTTGGAGTCCCAGAACTCCTGATTCTGCTACATTTGGTGACCCCGACGTGACCCGCCACCATCTCCCCAAGCCCAACAACGCATCAGTAAAAAAACAAAGCAGCAAACAATCAAACAGTGCAATTAATATAACTCAGATATCAGCCATAACACACCAAAATCAAAACCTTGTGGCCGGGCCAGGTGTCGTATATTAACATTTTAAAAACAAACCCTGGGCGCGAAGAGAGGTCGGATGTCTCTAAGCAGGAGGGTCTCAGGGGGTCATGTCGAGAGATCCACCCAGTGGGGAGGGAAAGTGTTTCTGGGGACATTGTGCAGGGAATTGGTCAGAGTAGGACGTTGTTTACTTTATTCAGGGAAGGCACACTGGAACACTTGCTGGGATTTATAGTTCGCCTACAATCCAAGAGCATTGTGAACTCCACCAACGATGGGATTGGACCAAACTTGGCACGCAGGACTCCCACGACCATCAGGAAATACTGGAATTAGCATTACGATTCATAACAGCAGCAAGACTGCAGTGAGGCCGTAGCAACAGAGGGAATGTGATGGGGAAGGGTCACCACGACATGAGGAACTGTATTGGGGGTTGCAGCATTCGCTGCTCTAGGCATTACGGGTGTCCTTGCCTTCCTCTGGGATTATTATTACCTCAGGTCGGGCCTACTGAGGAGGAGGAGGAGAGGGAGGCCCAAGGGAGGCCTGAGGCCTGTGCTTAGGAGTCGGGGTCAGCCTGGGAATCAGCCCTGGGTTGCCTCCCCGGGAGTGGAGGGAGGGAGGCTCCCCTCGGGAAAGGCCCCCGGGCACCAGAGGAAGGCCGCTCCCCTCATCCCCTTCCTTGGCCCCTTCCAACCCCTCCCCTAGTTGCCTGCGGTTTCCCCGTGTACCAGGCTGGGTCCACATCCGTGTCTGGTGGGCTTCGCAGTGGCCTCTGGGTGAGGGTGAAGGCACTGCAGCTCCCACCCTCTCTGGACCACCCTCCCAACCCCATCTGGGCGCAAAGGGGGTCCTAAGCGAGGGGGGGGTGACCGTGTGCCAGGCTGGGTCCAGGCCCCTCGCCAGTGGGGGTCCCCGTGGGCTCTGGAAGAGGGAGGCAATTGGGAATCCCTCGCCCACAAACACACATAGATGCAGACAAACAGATAGATAGGTGTGTGTGTGTGTGTGTGTGTCAAGGAAAATGGGGGCACTTGATGCCCCATGTTTTGAAATGTGCCTGTTTCAAAAGTGTGCTTTAAAAATGACAGTTGCTCTGGGAGTGAGGCTTGCGCTGTTTGTCTCATTACCACCACCCTATCTCCCTTTCTTCCCTCCCTTCTTCCTCCCTCATTTCCTTCTCTCTCTCTCTTTCCTCCCTCCCTTCCTTTGTGTCTTGCTTCGCAGTCGGTGGTTCGAATCTGATCTGCGTCGCTTGTCTTGTTCCTGTGTGAAAATGACCTCCGGAACATTCTCTCTAATAGTTCATAATCATTCATAAATGATGAATGAGGAATCCCAGGAGCCACAGAGTTGGGAGGGACCCCAATGGCCACGCAGCCCCACCCCCTTCTGCCAGGCAGGGAAACACAATCCAAGCCCTCTCGACAGATTGCCATCCAGCCTCTGACTAAATGCTCCCAAGAAGGAGCTCCCACCGGACTCGGAGGCAGATTCAACTCTTCTTCTTGCCCTCAGGAAGTCCTTCCTCATTTCAGGAAGTCCTTCCTCATTTCAGCAGAATCCCTTTTCCTGCCCTTTGAACTCCTGGCTCCGTTGTCCCTTCGTCTCCAGAGCAGCAGAAAGGAAGCCTTTCCCCCTCCTCTTCCTCGCCAATGGGACGTCTGTTTGGATATGTCTATGTTTTAATGGTTTTTAATCTCGTTTAGATTTTTAACTGTTTATTTAATTCTTAAATTGTTTTAAGGCCTTGAATTATTGCCTCTGCTGTAAGCTGCCTTCACGCCCCTTCGGGGTCAGGAAAGGCGGAGTATAAGCCTAGTAAGTAAATACATAAATATTGCCACATGGCTGCCGTACAGTCTGGATGATTGGCAGGGCTTGGAGGACAATTGCATGAACGTCATGCAGAATAATGTCCTGAATGCGTTGACATCCAAAGGTAGTAACCCTTGCTCGCAGTTTGCTCTGGGAAAACTCCTTTCCTTGAGTTCCTTAAAACAGTAAACCACTGTCAGACTCTTGATGAGGGAAGAGGAGAGAGGTCCACATTTGACGGATTCGTTTTTAACAATTCAGTGTATAATTTAGTTTAGTATTTCTATTTTGTGTGTGTGTGTGTGTGTGGGGGGGGTGGTGTTGAGAGCTGCCTTGAGCCTCATCTTAAGAGAACAGCGGGGTATAAATATAGTAGTAACTAGCTGATCCCGGCACGCGTTGCTGTGCCCTATTTAGGAGATGGTAGAATCTCTGAGTATGTAAGGGTTTGTACTGATGTTATTTATGGTTTTGGTGGGTATGTGTATGTGTATATATATATGTGTGTGTGTGTGTGTATTTGTGTGGTTGTATATATGTCTTTCTGTATGTATGCGTATATATGTATATGTGTGTATGTCTTTATGTGTGTGGATGTGTGTATGTATGTGTGCTTGTGTGTTTGTAGTTGTATATATTGATAGATTGATGTGTGTGCATGTGTTTGCATGATTGTATGTGTGTGTATATGTGTTTATGTGTGTATGTCTTTATGTGTGTGGATGTGTGTATATGTATATTTGATTGTGTGTATGTCTATATGTGTGTGAATGTGTGTATATGTGTATTTGATTGTGGATGTGTATATATATTGGTGTGGTGTAGTGTTGTTGACTGGAAAGGTAGGAAAGAGGGAAAGAAGGTATGTTAAGGACCCCAAGAAGGTGTAGACCACAGAGAGAAGGAAGGGCGAACCCAGAAAGAATTCTTGGAAAAGGGAGGATAGGTATTACCGTTTTGTTTTTTTGGGCGCTGCGGTGGTTCTCCTTCTATCTCACCTCTCTGGAGGTGGGGGGGGCAGTGTGAAGTAGCTGGGAGGACGGGAGGAGGCGGCGGAGGGGTTGAGGAAGCGGGCATTGCGCCAGTCGCCTGATGCTGGGGCGGGAAGGGCTTGGAAATGGTGGAGAAGGCGGGGCCGGGCAGGGGACTACGGCTCCCAGAAGGCCCCGCGCGACCACTCTGGCCTATTTCCGGCCCTGTCTCCGCCCTTCTTCCGAGTGAGCCGCGCGGAGCCTTCTGGGAGGTGTAGTTCACTTACCTTCCAGGCGCCGCATGGAGCCGGGTCGCGCGGACGCCTTCCCGCTGCGTCCTCGGCCTCTCTCGCCGGCGCCGTTCCTGTTTGGGACCCGGGCCGCGGCGGGACGTGGATGCGGCAGGTAAGGAGTGGGGGGCGCGGGTGGGGTGGGAGGAGGAGGGGCGGGGCGTTGTTGGTGCCGCCGGGTCGCCGCCGTGCGCTGTGTGCGCCTGCGTGGGAAGGTTGTCCCTTGGTCACAGGAGTGTTCTGTAAGCGGCAGAGGAGGGGGGCATGGATTGTGATGGTGCGCATGCTTGGTATTGGGACGTGTGTATGGTGGCCATTTTGTGTGTGTGATCGTTGTGGTCTATGGCTGCAGTTTTGGGGGTCTAATTTTAGGGTCTTGCGAGGTAGCTAGGGCGGTTTCTTTGTGCCCTTAATGTACCTTGTGGTTTGTGGTAATGTATTGGGTGGTTTTTGTGCCTCGGGGGCATTTAGTTTTCCTGTCCATTTGCCCCGTTGCACTACCACTTCCCTTTTATATATATAGATAATAATATATGCATTTAGTATAGCTGCAATATGGAGTGTTTTCACCACAGCCCATGGATGAGACTATTTATGCCCTCGTTAGGTATTTTTAATTATGGGAACAGTTTGAGAAAATCCATTAGCAGCTTTTCTGCCCCTTAAGAACCAAAATCTGGAGCATACGATTGGAAGAACAGGTGTAGAGATCTTTCTCAGGAAAGGCCGAGTGATGCAGTGGGGTGGGCCGAGCGGCCATTGGGGTCCCTTCCAGCCAAGGCCCAATAATAATAATAATAATAATAATAACAACAATAAGAACTATTTGTATCCAGGACTGACGTGGGAGGGAAAGGGAACTGAAGAAAAGCCATCCAAACTGGTTTGAAAAGCTGAATAATTTCCAACTCACTTACTGATTCGTAAGAGAAATGGCGGAAAAAGCTTTGAAATGGCGAGGATACTTCCGGGTTCCCAAATGGCTTCGAAATTGCTTCAAAAAGGAATTTGATCTTAATTTATTCCAAATTACGAAGATTCCGTACGAACCTAATCTACCTTCTATTTTTTATTTGTCAGTGATTGGTTTTTTTTGGGGGGGGGGGACCAAAATAATTTTCGCCGACCATTTACGATTACGTAGGACCGGCTCTGAGCCTATGTGACTCAGGACACACATAAGATGGTGGTCAACTCAATAGCTTGCATTCATATTTAAATCAGGTACAATAGGCTTTGGAATGTGAGGAGGTCACATGACAGCACGGCACAAACAGGAAGTATGGCTCTTGAGAAATGCGTGTGAGATTGCATATACCTCCAACAGCGACGGATCCAGAGAGCCTTGGCCTCTCACACCCTTCTCTCCAGTGCGTAGTTAGGCTTTCTTTCCTGGAGGATGGATTAGTTTAATCTCAGCATTTTCCTCCAACACTATCAACATTAGCATTGTATTGTGTGTATTTCTGCCGTATTTTTGTCTCCCCAAGAGCAAGCCCCCCCTTTTTGCACCCCACCTGGGCTCCCCCTCACACCGCCCTTGCCTCCATCATAAGGGGCTACAAAGCAGACCCTCTGCCAAGAGAGGCTTTCTCTCTCTCTCTCTCTGGGCATCCCCCTTCCCTCCACTCCAGGCTCGGTGCCCCAAAAGAGCAGAGAGAGCCTTACCTGTGGTGGTGGTGGTGGGGGGCACGGTGAAGCTTGAGAGGGAGAGGGAGTGAGGGAAGGGAGAAAGGTTTGGTCAGGGCCAAAGGCAAGACCCCGCTCAACACACGCACACAAAATGCCTCCCTCCCATCCCCAATGGACGCCCAGCTCTGAGCCCGGCCTTCTGTGCTGGGAGCCACTGGGAGAAGGGAAGGGTCCCACCACCAGGCCTACCTCAGAGGTTGTGAAGCATATAGCCCGAAAAACCTACAACAACCCAAATGACTATCTATCCATCTATCTATCTATAACCAGGGCGATGAGGAGACTAAAGTGGTGGTGGTGGGTGTAGCTGAGGTTTGACTTTCCTAATGTTTCTCCTTGAGACTCCTTTCCAAAAGGAGCGACTCCTTTCCCCGACCAGAATCCTTTCTTCTTCCGATATCTTCAGCCGCCTTCTTCTGAGGCAAATCTTCTTCTTCTCAATAAATGGACGCAAGCCTTAATTATAAATAACCGATCAATGAAATATTTAAGGATTCACAGGTGGACAACATTGGATGGTTATTCCGTATTCCTTTAAATGTCGTTACTGTTGACTTGAGTTAAACAGTTTCCAAATGTGATAAAAAGGCGGTACGGCTTTTGCTTCCACCAGACTGGTTTCGAACTCATTTCCCTGCGAAGTCTCTTTCTTTTCTTAACTGACCATTCAAGGCAGTTAAGCCTTCCCCACTGAAGTTATGGGTTTCTACCGGGGTCTCTTTCCCCTTCGCTCACAAGCTCATTACTCATTCAAACAGGTCCAATGGACTCTATAATACACACAGGCCGAAGGCTTGAACCCCTGGGTCCAGCCTCTCCACACACCAGGACCCAACGTCCACTCTTGTCCACTGACTGAAAGGAACTCCCTCTTTCAAAACGTCTCCCACTGGCACAGCCCAGAATCACGTGGGCATTTGTAGTTGCCACATCACACGCTGTCTTGTCAAAATAATTTTTATTCAAAGGCAAGAAAGAAAAGCATTTTTATACAAATTACAATATTGGGATTTTAAAAAGGGAATCCTTAACAAACACGAAAGACTGAACAACACACACCTACACAACAAGAGCAAAACTAAGGGAACGGATCAAGGAAACTCTTGCCGCTCGCTGGTTTCTATCTGCATTTACTCACTTTAAATGCTGTTCTATATTCACTCTTCCGTTTCTAAACAGAGGAAACTCATTCCTAAAACCCACAATACACAAATGTCCCCTCATTGTTACAACTAGTGAATTAGTCGTAGGTCCCAATCTCGTTCCACAGAATCCTAGAGTCGGGAGACCTCTCGGGCCATCGTCCAGTCCAACCCCTTTCTGCCAGGAAGAAGGAAGATCACATTGAAAGCACTCCCAGCAGATGGCCATCCAGCCTGTTTAAAAGCTTCCAGAGGAGGAGTCTCCACCACACTTGGGGCAGAGAGTTCCACTGTTGAACGGCTCTCACAGTCAGGAAGTTCTTCCTCATGTTCAGGTGGAATCTCCTTTCTTGTAGTTTGAAGCCATGGCTCCGTTGCATCCTCGTCTCCTGGGCAGCATTTCCGTGTTTCCCCGAAAATAAGACACGATTTCTTTTTCAAGAAGACACACTATGGCTTATTTTCAGGGGATGTCTTGTTTTTATATCCATGGCCAGGACTCAAGTGTTCAGGTAGAGAGGAGGCAACCCAGGGCTTGGTCCCTCCTTGGATGGGACAGGTGACGCCTTCCTCCCTGCCTACCTCAGTCTTGCCCCCACTTTTCCCGCACCCCTTTCCCACCCTGCCTTCCCTTTTTCTAGTTGCCCCCTTCCTACCCCAGTCTTTACTACCCCCATTCCCCTGCCCCCCTCTCCACCCCAGCCTTTCAGAAGTTCCAGCCTCTCTTTCCCATTTGTCTTGCCTCTTTCCCCAATGCAGTTTCCCATTTTCCAGCCCCCTTCCCACCCCAACCTTTCCCAGTTTCCAGCCCCCGTTCCCTCCTCAATCTTCCCCCTTCCCCAGTTGCCCCCTTCCCACCCCAATCTCTCTTACTTTTCCAGACCTCCTTTCCACCTCATTTCCCCACTTTTTCAAACACTCCTTCCCATTCCAACTTTTTCCCGTTTCCAGTCCTTCTTTCTCACCCGCTTCCCAAGTCAGTCTTTTCCACTTTTTATTATTCATATACACACAGCATTTTCCCCAATATGTATACTGTTGTTAAAATAAACTATGGTGATAATTTTATTGTTATTGTATTTGTTGTTGCGGTTACATTTATAATTTTAGTTTATTGTTATTATTACATTTATTACTGTACTCTATTATTATATTTTTACTGTTATTGTTATTACATTTATTATTTTACTGTATCATTATTACATTTATTATTTTATTCTGTTAATATTATTTTTTCCCCTATTTATTATTAATACATTTATTATTTTACTCTATTTATTGTTATTATTACACTTATTATTTTACGCTATCATTACATTTATTGTTTTACCCTATTTATTATTAATAGATGTAATATTTTACTCCATTGTTATTATTATGGTTGCATTTATTATTTTACCCTATTTATTATTATTGGAAGGATACACTTACACTGAAGGGTAGAATAATGATTTAATCAGAGTTGGACAGTCTTATCTTAAATAAGAGTTTTATGGAATTTTTCAAAAACATTTAACCTATAGATGCCTTAATTAATGTCATTTTATTGGTATCTATTTTTATTTTTATTCCTGAAATTTACCAATAGCTGCTGCATTTCCCACCCTCGGCCTATACTCAAGTCAGTAAGTTTTCCCAATTTTTTTGGGTAAAATTACATGCCTCTTATATTTGTTGGGCTTATATTCAAGCATATACGATATATGCTTTCTCCCCTGTGTGGGTTCTTTCATGGGAACGGAGATTCCCACTCTGACTGAAGCTCTTTCCACATTCCATGCATTTATGGGCCGGAGAGATAGCACAGCGGTAGCAACAGGTGTGCTGGCAATCTGAAGATCTGAAGATTGCTGGTTCGAATCCCGGGCTGGTTTGGACACCCAGCTGTGAGCCCTGTCCACTGTTTACCCAACAGTTCGAAAACAGCTCAGCTGTGATTAGATAAAACTGGGAACCGCCATGCGGGGAAGGATTTTTTCAAAGGAGGACTTACAAAGCCTAATTAAGTAAGATTGGCTGTCTGAAGGTGGAATGAGGAAAAAACAGAGGCTCTCTGTCATGAGGATGAAGCAACACCACCACCTTGTGACGTGATGATGCAATCACACCCTGTGACGCACCCTGTGACACACCTGTGATGCAGCCCGAAGAAAAATCCTTCTAAAATTGTACTGTTATATGTTGTATGTTGTATATAATTGTATGTGGAACCGGCAGGGATGTGTGTGAGATGTAATCCGCTCTGAGTCCCCTTCGGGGTGAGAAGAGCGGAATATAAATAAAGTGTATTATTATGATTATTATGTGGCTTCTCTCCTGTGTGGGTCCTTTGATGGATACGCAGACTGTCACTCCGATTGAAGCTCTTTCCACATTCTATGCATTTATATGGCTTCTCCCCTGTGTGGGTCCTTTGATGGGAACGCAGATGTCCACTCCGACTGAAGCTCTTTCCACATTCCACGCATTTATGTGGCTTCTCCCCTGTGTGGGTCCTTTGATGGATACGCAGATCTCCACTCTGACTGAAGCTCTTTCCACATTCCATACATGTATGTGGCCTCTCCCCTGTATGGATCCTTTGATGGGTACGCAGATGTCCACTACGACTAAAGCTCTTTCCACAATCTATGCATTCATGTGGCTTCTCCCCTGTGTGGATCCTTTGATGGATACGCAGATGCCCACTATGACTAAAGCTCTTTCCACATTCTATGCATTTATGTGGCTTCTCCCCTGTGTGGGTCCTTTGATGGGAACGTAAATTGCCACTCTGAATGAAGCTCTTTCCACATTCCATGCATTTATGTGGCTTCTCCCCTGTGTGGGTGCTTTGATGGGAATGCAGATTTCCACTCTGACTGAACCTTTCTCCACATTCTATGCATTTATGTGGCTTCTCCCCTGTGTGGGTCCTTAGATGGATATGCAGCTTGCCACTCTCACTGAAGGTCTTTTCACATTCTACGCATTTATGTGGCTTCTCTCCTGTGTGGATCCTTTGATGGATATGAAGAGTCCCACTGTGACTGAAGCTCTTTCCACATTCCATGCATTTATGTGGCTTCTCCCCTGTGTGGGTCCTTTGATGGGAACGCAGATTTCCACTCTTAATGAAGCACTTTCCACATTCCACGCATTTATATGGCTTTTCTCCTGTGTGGGTCCTTTGATGGATATGCAGATCTCCACTACGACTAAAGCTCTTTCCACATTGCATGCATGTATGTGGCTTCTCCCCTGTGTGGATCCTTTGATGGATACGCAGCTTTCCACTCTGACTGAAGCTCTTTTCACATTCCACGCATTTATATGGCTTCTCTCCTGTGTGAGTTCGTCGATGTGTAGTAAGTGAACTTCTCTTAGTGAAACATTTCCCACAGTCCATACAATTATGTCGCTTCTCCCCCGTGTGTGGTTCTGACAAGGAATGGAGATTTTCCATTCTTTTACCTTTATGATTCAAATATTATGCCAGAACTTCACAGGTATGTTCTCCTGATTTCCTCTTCTCAGTCTCTGTATTGCTCTAGTCCATTTGAATAAATAAATTACCAATCCCCACTTTTCACAGCACAATCCTCCCTTTCCTCCTTGAATACACAGCTATGTAGCTTGAAATATAATTTCTCCAACTTATGTCTTGTTCTTGTGAGTGTTGTGTAATTTCATTTCAGATGTCGGGCAACGGGAAGAGTTCTTCTCAAGGTTCATTCAGAGGTTACCTGCCAGAGAAATGAGAGGAAAATCTCATCAGGAGCAGAGCACAGAAATCTCTCATTGAACAATAAGAACAAGAGCTTAGTGCTGTAGCAAAGGCAGGGGAAGACGGGAGAAAGAGGGGTCCTATGGAGAAGAGCCTGTGCCTGCTGAGAAGTACTTGAACACTTGCCCAACACAGAGCGAGCCCTGCAAAGGGGAGAGTGGCCCAAGACTCTCTGGATGAGGTTGTTTGCACTGCTGTGTGTTCAGAGTGTAATACAATATTTGCAAAGGAAGACTTCTAACAATTTGGCCAGCACAGAAAGGGCTCAGGTTGCAAAGCATTTTCTGTCTAGATCCCGCTTCCTCACATCCCAACTCAGAACTTGAGTGACCACCTCTATGGGCAGACCATCCCAAGTGATCAGTCTTGTGAGAAAAATACTTCATTTCTTCCAACTCAGGAAAAAAATATGTTCCTGATCCTCTCTTTCCCGGCAGCGTGATCCCTGCCTCACGTTTCTAAAGCAAGGCACCTGGAGACACTGAGAGCACATTCAGCCGCAAAGTTCCTTGCCATATCACATTTTTACAAAACCTACACCACAAAGGTATGTAACCTCAGTCAGAACAAATGCAAAGAGAAAAACAAAGGAAAATGCAAACTTCGACACTGACACCAATAAATCAGAGATAGGGATGCAGAAGCACAGGGTGGAAGGCACTCAGCCTAGCAGCAGTACATGAGTGTTGCACCTCAGATCGTGGCAGTACCCCCCTAGATCACACACACAAGCAGTCTCAATATATGTAGCTTTATTTAGAATAAAAGATAGTTCAAAGATCAAAAGATGCAAAGTAGTTCAAACACAGCTCCAAAGATAAATCCCAATAGTTTTCCAAACTGGCAAAGCAAGCTGACTTGAGTCCCCTAGACTAGAGAGGCAGGAGAGCTCAGGAGGAGGGGCCGGGTGTCGCTCTCTCCTCTCCTCCAGAAATTAGCCTCCTGGGTCCGTGCGCCTGCCTCCTTGTGCCCCTCAGGAGGCCCGCCTGCCCTCCTGCCTGCGTGTTCCGGACTTTGCCCACGGAGAGGCAGCCTTCCCTCCTTGCACCCACGCTCCCTCCCTCCGCTTGGGTCTCACCAGCTCCCGTCTCCCACCGGTCTCTCCGGAAGACGCGAGCCGGACAAACCAGGAGAATGGCTCCCCGCAGGATCCAGGCCCTGCCTGGGAGCCAAGCTTGTCCGGCTCGCATCTTCCAGAGAGCCCGGCGGGGGCAGACGCGAGTCGGTGAGACCCAAGCGGGTGTGCAGGAGGAGGGAGCGTGGGCAAAGGAGGGAAGGCTGCCTCTCCGTGGGCAAAGTCCGGCACACGCAGGCAGGCGGGCGGGCGGGCCTCCCGAGGGGCACAAGCAGGCAGGCGCACGGACCCAGGAGACTCATTTCTGGAGGAAGAGGAGAGCATCGCCCGGCCCCTCCCCTCCTGAGCCTCTCCTGCCTCTCTAGGTCCTAGAGAGGCCGGTGTTCCGCAAGAGAATGGTGCAGTTTGCCTCTCCGTGGGGACTCACCCAGGGCAAAGTCCGGCACACGCAGGCAGGCGGGCCGGCGGTCGGGCCTCCCGAGGGGCACAAGCAGGCAGGCGCACGGACCCAGGAGGGAAAGGCTTCCCCCTCCAGCCCTGGGGCTCACTTTTTTCTCAGCCGGAGAGCCAGCGTTTTCTGCAGGAGCCTCCAGAGTCACGTGGCCACCTACTGGCAGGACTGCATGTAACATCATTCACCTATCACCCCCCCAGTAGCTATGTTCAATGTGAGTAGATCATGTATTATTGCATATATTATAGTATGCTGATACCTGCTGTCAATTATTGGTATTACTCCAACCATATAGTATAACAGGTCAAAGTATTTTCTGTGATGGTACTACAGACCCCATCACCTGTACCTTCAGAGTGTCATTTTGGTTGGTGGTGTGCCCCCGGATTTTGTAAATGTAAAAAGTGTGCCGCGGCTCATAAAAGGTTGAGAAACACTGCCCTAGAAACAAGAGTCAAGGCAAACCGCTCCTGCGGTCGAACGTGAAACTTAGAGTCCAGGACCTGAGTCCTTCCAAGCTAAACGTAGCTTCAGGTCTGACTAGGATGGCCTGAGCACAGTCTAATAAAGAGAACTAACTTCTGTGTGTCCAATGCACTCCCTTCCTCAAATTCCAATCTCTCCGGGAGGATCTGATGCTAGCCCTCCTGTTGAATTCCTCCTCATTAGCGAGCCCAGGTGCACCGCTATCGGGCTGGGAAACTCGGCCCTCCCTACCCTCGGAATGCTCGCCTGACAAGGGAGTGGAAGAGTTCTCTTGGGAATCAAGGTCGCTGGGCCTCTCACTCTCTGATTCAGAACCAATTTCCATGGAGTCATCATTATCCTCATCTTCAAGCCCATACCCATGTAGCCACCCATCATCCCAGGCTAATTCTTCATCTGCAGACCATCTGGCCATTCTCCATCCCCGATCTGACCCTGGTCATTTGGCCTCTGCCTTGGCACCCCCAGGGTCTGGCTATGGCCACCAGGCTGGAACACCACAATGAGAGAGCGGCTGTAGAGGAGACGCATGGATGGACCCCCAGGGTGAGTGGGAATCCTGATACCCTCGAGAAGTTCTGCACTCCAACTCCCATCATCCCTTCCCACTCAGAAAGACAGGGGATTGCAGTCCAGCAACACGGGTGGGATGGGAGACATGATTCTTGCCCATTTTAGAAAGGACATTGACAAACTGCAACAGATTTAGAGAAAGGCAACAAGGACGGGACAACTTCAAAATTGTAAAGGAAAGAAAAGGGCAAAAGTCTGCATTTACTGAAGAAACACTATTGCGGCCAAAACTGAAATGGTGTGCTAAAGGTGATGTTTGTGCTACAGCTAAGGAAGTAGGAGGGAAGCCCTCAAGTTCACCGAATCCACCACAGGCCCCTCTTTGGCCCCGGGAGCCCATTTGCAGGGGTTTCATTCAGGATCACCTGCCAGTTGAGCTGAGACTGGACCCAATTGAAAGCCTCCAGCAGGTGCTTCAGCCACACTTGCATTACTACGTCAATTGCCAACAAGGGGACTGGTTGGGCTTGCCTACTTTTGCTGGGATGGCTCAGGACAGGCTTCCAATTGGTTTTATTTATTATTTTATTTATTTGTCACGTTTCTATACGGCCCCTCTCAGCCCGAAGGCGACTCGGGACGGTTTACACAGGCAGTCTCTGCCCTCAATACAACACAGCAACAAGTCAACCCCCCCCCCCCCCAAAAAAAAATATAATAACAATTTAACAATTAAAAACATACAATTGCAGCCTCAGCGTCATGTTGAAATCAGTTTCCATCACATCGTCGTCATTCCTTATATCCAATTAAGCCTTATATTTCATCAACAAATGCCTGCTCAAATAACCAGGTCTTGACTTTCTTTCTTTCTAGCTGTTTATTTTTTAATAGTGTCAATGTTTAATTCTAATATGTGTGTGTTTTGGTTTAAAATTATATCCTGTGATGCTTTCATTGTTATCAGCTTTGGTTCTCCTTTTAAGGGAATGGAAGCGGGATAGATATGATCATAGAACCATAGAGTTGGAAGAGACCTCGTGGGCCATCCAGTCCAACCCCATTCTGCCAAGAAGCAGGAGATGATGATGATGATAACTGTAAATTGCAATGCTGGGCCTTGATCTTCTGGAACCAAAATAATTTCCCACTCGCACAATATAAACCAGGGCTGTCAAACTTCTTCCGGTCCAAGGGCCGGAAGAAGTGTCACTGATCACCTGGGGGGCTGTAGGTGACAGTGAGCAGGGCCGCTCGCGGGGGGCGGCACAGGGGCAGGGCCGCTCGCTCACTGCACGGATCCCGAGCGGCGGCGCGAGCGGGGAGAAGGAGGAGGGGCTACGGAGGAAGAAGGCAGCCGGCTCCCCCGCTCTTCCTAGCAGTAGGCGGCGCCAAGGGCGGCGCGTCACGCTAGGCCTGTGACGCGCCGCCCTTGGCTCCGCCTACTCCTCCTTTTCGGCGGCTCCCCCGCCCTTCCTAGCCCCTTCCTAGCCACCGAAAAGGAGCAGTAGGCGGCGCCAAGGGCGGCGCGTCACCCCAGGCCTCTGACGCGCCGCCCTTGGCGCCGCCTACTGCTCCTTTTCGGCGGTTCCCCCTCCCTAGGAAGGGCGGCGCAGAGAGAGGGACGGAGGGGGCGGTGCAGGGAGGAGGAGCTGGCTCCCTTCCTCCTCCCTGCCCCGCGCCGCCATTTAAAAAAAAATTTCAGGAGGGTAGCGGAGGCCGTGTCCAACAGGCTGGGGGGCCGTGTATGGCCCGCGGGTCACCTGTTGGACAGCCCTGGTATAAACTGTAGCCTCACTCCATGACTACTGCTGCTGCCATTCACAACCCTGCTGCTCCCACCACCCCTTCCTTGCTCGTTTACTCCCTTTTGCTTTGGTTTCCTCTTTATCTCCCTCCAAAACAGAGGGATCCTCCGCACGCCCTTCTTTCTCCTCTCTACTGCTTTGTTTTCTTCTCTCTATTATCTCCCCCCGCCCCCGGCCTCCCTCTCCTCCCCATTCTTGCTCCCTCCAAACTGGAGAGAGGGCGGAGGCAAGGAGAAAAGGAAAAAGTATTCAGCAAGTGTGGTGTTGTGGTTTGACTTGGTGGACTCTGACCATCAACCCACGGGGTGACTTTAGGCAAGTCACACTCCCTCGGCCTCAGAGGAAGAGAAAGTCAAACTGCCTTGGGTTCAATCTTAACAAGAAAATTATGGGAACGGTTTCCCCAGGGTTGCCCTAAACCGGAAACAACCTGAAGGCACACAACAAGAACAACAAACTATAGTCCGGACCCCAAACAGTCTGGAACGGACCCTCCGTTTAAAACCTGTTTCTCTGGCACAAGAGTCTGTTACTGATAACAAGGATTGTGTTCCACTCATTACAAGGATCCATGCATCTTAAGGCCAGATAATAGAGAAGCAGGAAGAGAAATGTTTGCTACCCTACCCACTCTCCCTCAATGAGGAACTCAGAGCAGCTAACATACGGCACAATTCGATGCCGTTCAACATAACTAGAACACATTCAACATACATAAAATCCATACATAGAAAATTTCTAATGCAGCACAGAAGAGGTCAAGGGGCAGCACACCTGGCCACAGGGTTCCCAGTCTCTAAAGGCCGGAAAATAGAGCCGAGGAGGCAGGAGGGGAAACGCAGCACAGAAGAAGTCAAGAGGCAGGACAGGGAAATCCGATTATTCCAAAGGGATCCCGGTCTCTTCAGGCCAGAGAACGGAGCAAACGAGGCAGGAGGGGAAACACAACACAGAGACAGTCAAGAGGCAGGGCAGGAATACCTGGCTATTCCAAAGGGATCCCAGTCTCTTAGGGCCAGATAAAGGGACAGAGGGGGCAGTGGATGGGGGATTAGAGGACATCCAGCCCCAAATAGGGAAATAAGTCATCCAGAATACCTGGCCACTCTAAATGAGTTCAAGTCCCCGAGGCCAGATCAACTACACCCAGGAGTATTGAAGGAACTAGCGGAAGGAAGTCACCTCGGAACCACTGGCAATCGCCTTTGAGAGTTCTTGGAGAACGGGAGAAGGCCCAGCAGATGGGAGGAGGGCCAATGTGGCCCCAATCTTCAAGAAGGGGGAAAAGGACGACCCAAACAATGACCAATGTCCGGTCAGCCTCACGTCGATACCAGGCAAGATTCTGGAAAAGATAGTTAAGGAAGTGGTCTGCAAACACTTAGGAACAAATGAGGTCATTGCTCATGGATTTCTCAAAAACAAGTCATGCCAGATCTTGTCGAAAGAAGGAAGGCAGGCACGCTCCACCCACGGCATTCCCCACATCTGCCCAGCTTGTAACCAGGGGAAATGCAGCATAGAAGAGGTACAACTCTTTTTTAAGGGGGGGAGGGGATTGTTGCTGATAAGTTGAAGTAGAGGGTGAGGTTTGCTGTGACTCTGCCCCAGAAGCAAGAAGGCATTGCTGAGGGCTGAGCTAGAAAGGAATGGCCAGAGTAAACAATACGGAGCTGGTTGAAGGGAGGCGGAGAGGAGAGGCCCCCTCACGGCATGCGTTCCTGCCTGGACTTCCTCAATCGCACTTTAAGGGGCTATTTTGGAGCCTGGCACTTGGGAGAACTTGTTAACATCTCTATGAAGAGTCATATCCATCAAGTGTTTTGGAGCTTCCCTTCTGTCCTTATCACATGAGTATCTGAGGAAATCTATCTATCTATCTATATAATAAAAGTGTTTGCGGTGGTGTGGAGGTGCGGTGGGAGGAATATGTGCCAGCGTTTCGATTGGTTGCCACTGTGGGATTATTTGCATAAAGGACACTGATTGGCCAGCCTCAGAACTCCGACACTCTAAGGCACCAGACTATTTGCATAAAGGACTCTGATTGGCCAGCTTCAGAACTCTGACACTCTAAGGCACCAGACAGAGGGTATTGGTTGCCACTGAGAGACAATTTGCATAAAGGACTCTGATTGGCCAACAAAACAGACTGCAAATGAATGCTTGAGTTAGCCAATTGACAGTTTTTTTCCGTTGGAAATGGAATGTTCATTTTCCCCTATAAATCACAGAGGAGGCCCAAAATTGACAGTAAGGCTTGCTTAACTTGATTTTCCTGACTAGGCCTCGGGTCATGGGATATTGTTTAGGGCCTGAATTGACAGTAAGGCTTCCTCAACTTGATTTTCCTGAATAGGCCCCCAACAATGACAGAACAAGACCAAACTTGGCACACAGATTCCCCAAGATGCACTCTACATCCTGGTGCAGTTTGAGGGAGGATGGACCATGGATGATGGGACTTACAGCACTTTAATTCACTTTCTTAGAGCGCTGTGGACCACACCAATGACAAATCAGGACCAAACTTGGCACACAGAGGCCCAATGACCTACTTTACAACCTGGTGCAGTTTATGGCAGGATGGCCCACATATGATGGGATTTCCAGTACCTTCACCCGATTCACTTCCCACAGAACATTGTAGCCCCTACAAATCACAGACCAGGCCCAAACTTGGCACACAGAGCCCCCATGACCCACTCTACATCCTGCTGCAGTTTGAAGGAGGATGGACCATGGATGATGGGACTTGCAGTACCTTCACCCACTTCCTGAAAACAACGTGACCCTCATCCAATTACCAATACAGACCAAAATTGGCACACAGAGCCCCCTTGACCCACTCTACACCCTGGTGCTGTTTCAAGGAGGATGGACCACATATGATGGGACTTGAAGTACCTTCACTCACCATCTGAGACTGCTGCAACCCTCATCCAATGAATGATCAAGACCAAACGTGACACACAGAGCCCCCATGACCCACTCTATCTTCTACTGCAGTTTGGAGGAGGGTGGACCGTGAATGATGGGACTTGAAGTACCAAAGACCAACCTTGGCACACAATGCCTTTCTCAAATAACCTGGGCACCGCCGGGTCCCCAAGCTAGTGTATATAATAAAAGTCAGTGTTTGCGGAGGACGGGAGGTGCGTAGGAATATGTGGCAGCATTTCGATTGGTTGCCACTGTGGGATTATTTACATAACTCCTCTGATTGGCCAGCCTCCAACATTCCAACACTCCAAGGAGGCAGAGAGGGGATTGGTTGCCACTGAGGGAGAATTTGCATATGGCTTCAGCTTGACCACAGTCAACATTCCAACACTCTTAAGAGGCAGAGGGGCAAAAGGAAAAGACCTCAGGCTGACAGGAATGGTGGCAACTTAACACCAAAACACCTTGCAGCCGCCAACAATGACAAAACAAGACCAAACTGGGCACACATAGCCCCCAAGACCAACTCTACATCCTGGTGCAGTTCTAAGGGGGATGGACCATGGACAATGGGATTTGCAGTACCTCCACTCACTTACTGAAACCACTGCGACCCGCATCCAATGACCAATACATACCAAACTTGGCACACAGACCCTCGTGACCCACTCAACATCCTGCTGATGTTTGGAGTAGAAGGGACCACAAGTTATGGGACTTGAGGTACCTCTACTCATTTTCTGAGACCACTGCAACCCTCATCCAATGACTGTTCAAAACCACGCTTGGCACAAAGAGCCCCCTTGACCCACTCGCCTTCCCCTCCGGTATCACCGGTCTCTGCCAATGGGAATTGGCCACCTCTCACAGTGTCACCAGTCTCTAGGCAGACTAGTCTAATTCCCATCCTGATTATCCCGCCTGCACAGGCTGCAGTGCTTTCCCATTTCCCCCTTCCTACTCCTAACCCTCTTTCCCCAGAAGGGTTTTGGGGCTTTATTTATTGATTGATTTACTTACAGTATTTCTACCCCGCCCTTCTCAACCCCCGAGGGGGGACTCAGGGTGGCTAACAAGGCAGCAATTTGATGCCTAATACATAAAATCGCCATAAAACATACAAAATAGAAACAGAGCAATTAATTAAACAAATTCAACAATCAATTAAAATCACAATTAAAACAATGTTCAATCCACACATCCAATTGCTAGAAGAGTAATAGTTTCCCCTCCCCTCCCTGTCTGATGTCACAAGAGACCCAATGAGAAGGAAGGTCTGGGAGAGAGGGAGGAAAGGGAAGCCCATGGAAAGGGCCCCAACGCCACAGTCTCATCAAATGATACTTCGCCTTGTTGACGGGAAGTGGAAATCATCTATCAACAGATGGCAAGCTATTTAACACCAGCAGACTGAAAGCCAAAACCAAGGTTACAGCAACATCTGTTATAGAACTCCAATATGCCGATGACAACCTCGTCTGTGCACATTCAGAGGATGCCACTCCAAACACCTTTGCAGAAGCATACGAGAAGCTCGGCCTGTCATTGAACATTGAGAAAACCAAAGTGTTCTTCCAGCAGTCACCAGCCAACCCCTCTCCAATGCGAGATACAGCTGAATGGTGTAACATTAGAAAACGTGGACCATTTCCGCTCCCTTGGCAGCCACCTCTCCACCAAAGTCAACATGGACACTGAAATACAACACCACCTGAGCTCTGCGAGTGCAGCATTTTTCCGAATGAAGGAGAGAGTGTTTGAGGACCGGGACATCCGCAGGGAGACCAAGGGGCTTGTTTATAAAGCTGTTGTCCTCCCAACCCTGCTCTACGCCTGAGAGACGTGGACTGTCTACAGACGTCACATGCAACCCCTGGAACGATTCCATCAGTGCTGACTCTGGACAATCCTGCAAATCTCTTGGGAAGACAGGCAGACAAATGTCAGCATGCTGGAAGAAGAAGCAAAGACCACCAGCATTGAAGCGACGGTCCTCCGCCATCAACTCCGCTGGACTGGCCACGTTGCCCAGATAACTGCCCGATCACCGTCTCCCAAAGCAGTTGATCTACTCCGAACTCAAGGACAGAAAACGGAATGTTGGTGGGCAGGAAAAGAGATTTAAAGATGGGCTCAAAGCACAGACACTGAGAACTGGGAAGCCCTGGCCCTTGAGTGCTCCAGCTGGAAGTCAGCTGTGACCAGCAGTGCTGTAGAATTTGAAGAGGCACAAATGGAGGCCGAAAAGAGAAACGTGCCTAGAGGAAGGCGCATCAAGCCAACCCCGACCGAGACCGCCTTCCACCTGGAAACCAATGCCCTCACTGCGGGAGACAATGCAGATCGAGATGTTAGACCAGGAAGGAAGGAAGAGGAAGGTCTGTGAATGTGGGAGGAAAGGGAAGCCAATGGAAAGGGCAAGGCTCCCAAGGCCCTCCTGAGGGCTCCCAAGGCTGAGCCCCGCCTTCCTCAGAAGCAGCACAAGAGGAAATCTCTTTGGAGGGAAGAGGGAGGGAAAGAAGGGGCAGCCCCCCCAATATTCCCCAGAGAAGGGAAGGCGCCTTCCCCATGAGGTATCTCAAACTGGACTGACACCGCTCTCCCACCTCTATCACTAAGACCATCCTCAGACCACAAACCAGCCTCGGCTATTGACCAAATGACTATTAAACCCAATCCACCAGCCTGGCCCTCCCTCTCTCCCTCCCCTGTTGGGTTTGGCTTATGTTCTGCTCCCCTTCAGTCTCACTCTCTCTGTATCAGAAATATTAAAAAATTCACTAGGTATATTTAATTACAAAAATGTAAGTCAAACTCTGAAAAGGTTAAATGGCCACGTCTTAGTCACCTCCAGATTGGACTACTGTAATGCACTCTATGTGGGGCTGCCCTTGAAGACGGCCTGGAAGTTTCAATTGGTCCAGCGGGCGGCAGCCAGATTACTAACTGGAGCGTTCTACAGGGAGCGGGCAACTCCCTTCTTTAAGGAGCTCCATTGGCTGCTGTTCATCTTCCGGTCCCAATTCAAGGTGCAGGTTCCTACCTACAAAGCCCTGAACGGTTTGGGACCCGCCTACCTGCATGGCCGCATTTCTGTCTACGAACCTACACGATCTCACCGATCATCTGGAGAGGCCCTGCTCTCGCTCCTGCCCCCTTCGCAGATGCAACTGGTGGGGACGAGAGAGGGCCTTCTCTGTGGTGGCCCAGACTCTGGAACTCGCTCCCCAAGAATATTAGACAAGCCCCCTCATTGGCAGGTTTTAGGAGGAGCCTGGAAACGTGACTATTCCAATGTGCCTTCCCTGAATAAAGGGAACAATGTCCTGCGTTGACCAATCCCTTGCAAATGTCCTCAGATGCACTTTAACTACCTGTTGGAGTGATCTCCCCACATTACTCAAAAAACCCCTGCTGCTAGGTACATTTTATCTCCGTCCATGTCCAATGCTTATTTATTTTTTAAAATTTAATATATTACATCTGGCCACTATGGCTTTAAACTTTGTGTACTTACTGTTTATATGTGTTTCATTGATTGTATTGTTTTATTTGCTGCTGTGTTATTTTTTACTGCTGTGTTGTTGGGTTTGGCCTCATGTAAGCCGCCCCGAGTCCCTTCTGGGAGATGGTGGTGGGGTATAACTAAAGTTTAATAAAAAATAATGGGTGCAGTTCAATAATCAATAATGGATGCAGGTGTGCCTGTAGCTCAGCAGGCCTGTTTGTGAGAAGCATCAGTGAGAGAAGCCCCAGGTTGAAGGACTCAAGTGTGAAGCTCCTGTGTAAGTTTGAAGAGGCTCTGTATTGTTAAGTTTATGTTGGTTAAAATTCCCCCAAATCAGTGAATGAGTTGAACGTTCTGAAACTTGGGTGGGGGGAGGGGTGGCTAACAGTGGTCAATGCGGTCTACCATCGCAGCAAGTTTCATCCCAACAGCTCAAAAAACGAGGGAGAAAGAAGCCCTGCAAGCCCCTCCCCTTGCGCAATTACATAACGAAAACATGACTGAGCCAGTCTGCAGTCCTACTTGACCCCTCGTGGAGCACCAGTTCTGCAACTCAGCTGGCCTTCCTCAGAGCATCCAATTCGGCAAACAATACTGATGTATGGATGTCTAATCAGAAACAATCGATATTCAAAGACCTCAACTTGGACTTCTGGTTTAGGAATGGCAGCAGACTAAATGACCAAAAGCTCTGTCCGTAGTCATTACCAAGATTAGTGCCTCCAACGAGTTCAAAATGAGGGCAGGAGTACACCTGGCTACACATAAATAAGCCAAGGAGATGTGGGGACCTTTGCAAACTTCGCAACAGTGGTATACATGGGGGAAACTGTGATATTTTGGGAGTCTCCAAAGACAACAGAGTAGGAAGGACAAGAGACCTCTTCCAGAAAATTAGAAACATTGGGGGTAAATTTCAGGCAAAAATGGGCATGGTCATAAACAAAGATGTGTGGATTGTAATAAATTGTGGCAAGTTCTTGGTGGGATGGGCATACCAAGCCACCTTGTCCCGAATAGACTATTATTTATTTACTTTATATTTTCACTCTTCTCACCCCGAAGGGGACTCAGAGCGGATTACAGGTACACAAACTTAGCAGACAATCCCTGCCATTTTTCACATACACACATATAGACGAACAGAGGCAAACTCTGACTACTGCAATGCTCTCTATGTGGGGTTGCCTCTGAAGACTGCTCGGAAACTGTAATTAGTCCAATGCTCGGCAGCCAGATTACTAACAGGAGCGGGGTACAGGGAGCGCACAACTCCCTTGTTGTGCCAGCTCCACTGACTGCCAATTAGTTTCCGGGCACAATTCAAAGAACAGATTCTCCCCTACGAACCATCAAGGACATTAAGATCCTCCGAAGAGGCCCTGCTCTCGGTCCCGCCATCTTCGCAAGCGCGACTGGTGGGTACGAGAGACAAGGCCTTCTCTGTGGTGGCCCCTCGGCTATGGAACTCTCTCCCAAGGGAGGTTAGATCTGCCCCCTCTCTGTTGTCCTTTAGGAGGCTGGTGAAGACCTGGATGTGGAATGAAGCTTTCCCAGAATAGGCTGAGATTGGTTATAGTCTGAATGAATGACCATGTTTCAAACCGAGTGGAATTGTTTTAATGGCAATTTGGTTTTATGTCTTGGGCTTATAATGTATTTTAATATGTTGTTGTAGATGTTTTAAATTGTATAGCATTGAATCTTGCTGTAAGCCGGTCTGAGTCCCTCTATGGAGGTAAGAAGGTCGGGGTACAAAAGTTTTAAATAAATAAATAAATTACTTCCCTCAAAATCTCCGTTTGGAATCAAAGACTATTGAAAGGAGGAGGAAATGAAACAACAAAATAACGATTCTATACCGGCAAGAATTTGATTATAACAATATACACTGTTACCCTATTGCATACGAGCAGGGATCTCTAAGCGATAAAGACAAAGAGATAACCCAGAAAAAAGGAAGGAAGGAAGGAAGGAAGGAAGGAAGGAAGGAAGGAAGGAAGGAAGGAAGGAAGGAAGGGAAGGGAGTAACAAGACTGAAAGGGAAAGCTTCATTTTTGAAATAGAAGATAAAAGTGCAGTTCTTGTTACGAAACAGGCACAGTAGTCTCAGCGCAATCATGACTGTTAATTTTCTGGATTAGAGAGAAAAGGGGAAGAAAAGGAGGGAGATTTTTCCGGGTGACCTTGAATCAAAGAGGAGTCAACACAGCTCATTGATTTATCAAATGTCTTCCTGAAGCATTGACAAATATAGGAGCTTGTTTGCAAGAGGCATTTATCTGAAAACTTACCGAAATATGACATCTGTTCGATAAAACCATAACAAAGCCAACATTCAGTTGAAACCTAAAATGGAGAAAGGAAAGAAACATGAGATGTTGGCTAAATGTACAGAAGTTATCAAACCACTGGAAAATCTGAATGGATTAATGCATAGTGCCAATAGTAAGCTGGATCTCCTAAATCTAAATATTATCTTGAAGAAATCTCTGGTGGCCCCCAAAGAAGGATAATGGAAACTGGAAAAGCAATATGAGAAGGGGGAGCCAAACAAGAAGGAAAACATGGAAGGAGAAATTGAAGGATCACGAAGAAGGAATCCAGAGGGAACCGTGACGGACTGGACCCCAGGCAGAAGCCCAGCTGGAACAAGAGAGGCCTCGAATCAAGTTAGGAGATACTACAGGCCTGCAATTTCCCATACTGAAACAGAGGACCAGTCAGTCAATTTCTTGTTGTTGTTACATTTCTACTGACAGATGGCCATCCAGACTCTGTTTAAAAGTTTCTTTGGAAGCTTTTAAACAGAGGCTGGAGGGCCATCTGTCGGGGTGCTTTGCATGCAATTTTCCTGCTTCTTGGCAGAATGGGGTTGGACTGGACGGCCCACGAGGTCTCTTCCAACTCTGATCCTACCCCACTGTGTCTAGCCATCCCCTGCCATGTGTTGCTGTTGCCCAGTCTGTGTATATGTGTGCATATATGCCTATATATGTGTGGATATATTTGTGTTAATGTGTATATATCTGTATATTTGTGTCTATGTGGTTTTGTGCATGTGCTGTAGCGTCTTTTTGCCTTTTTAAATCTCTTCCGCTGTGTTTTTCAGTGTTTTTATGAGTGACGGTCACTTGTGGGCCTGAGGGGCGTCTTGTGTCCAAATTTGGTGTCAATTTGTCAAGTGGTTTTTGAGTTATGTTAATCCCACAAACGAACATTACATTTTTATTTATATAGATTATATTATAAGCATAGTACAATATCAGTATTAGATATGTCCATATTGTACTACACCATTATATTGTAATATTGTCGGTAATATTACATGTAATATAAAATATACAATTATAATATTATTATTAGTAGTAGTATTATATATATTGCCCTTCTCACCCTGAAGGGGACTCAGAGAGGCTTACAAGATATATATACACAGCGTAGGGGCTATAACGGAGAACGCCCTCCGGCGAGTAGATGTCAGTTTAGCCGATTTGCGAGGGTATCTCTAACAAATTAGCATCCTCGGAGCGTAGTGATCTCGGGGACAGTGTGGGGTGAGTCGGTCCCTCAAGTACGCTGGCCCCAGGCCATGCAAGGCCTTAAAGGTAAGAACCAACACCTTGAAGGAGATCCGTGCTCGATTGGGAGCCAGTGCAGATCCTGCAAAACAGGTGTAATGTGGCGGCCTGCTGGGGTTCCAGACAGGAGCCGGGCGGCAGTGTTCTGCACCAACTTGAGCTTCCGGTCGCCGACAAAGGAAGGCCAACGTAAAGCGCGTTACAGTAATCCAGCCTTGAGATGACCGTAGCTTGGATCACCGTGGCCAGGTCATTCCGGAGATATAGGGGCCAGCCTCCCACAAATGAGCCTGTCGCAGATGAAAAATTAATAGTAGCAACCTTGCTGACCGCGGATATATGTGTGGATATATTTGTGTTAATGTGTATATATCTGTATGTGTGTGTATGTGTGTTTTTAGTTGGTTGTGTGTATTGGTTTTTGGGGGTTTGTGTGCATGTGTGTGTGCTGGTATGTGTTTTGTGTTTGAGTACGTGTATATGGGTATATGTGTGTGTGTGTTTTTGTGTGTATTTGTTTTGGTTTGTGTGTATGTGTTTGTGTGTTGTTATATGTGGGTGTTTTGTGTTTGAGTACGTGTATATGTTTGTGTGTGTAGGTGTATATATATGTGTGTATGGGTATATAAGGGGAGGTGGGGATATGTGTGTGTGTATATATGTGGTTGTCTTAGTGTGGATGTGTATGTTTAGGTGTGTTGATATATGTGTTTGTATGTGGTTGTGGCGTTATATGTGTTGTTATGTGGGTTTTTATATGTTGTTTTGTTGTTATGTGTGTGTGTATGTGTTGAGAAGGAGGAGGAAGAGGAGGGCGATGGGGAAGCGCTCTATGTCCTTCCCCCGCGGCCCTCTCATCGGGCAGTGGAGGAGAGGATGTTAAGGGCTGTCCAACGCCGGCCGCTGTCTCCCTTTTCGCTGGTCGAAGAGGAGGCCGCAGGGAGAGAGACGTTGCGGCTCCTCGTCGGCCTCGTTCCCGGCCAGCGGAATGGAGCCGGCGGTTAGCGGCGGAGAGCCCTTTGCCGCCTCTGTTTTGCTGGCCGAAGAGCAGGCCGAAGGGGAACCGGGCAGCCCCTTTTCCCTGCGGCCTCCTCCTCGGGCAGCGGAGGCCGCAGGGAGAGGGGTTGGCCGGTTCCCCTTCGGCCTGCTCTTCGGCCAGCGGAACAGAGGCGGCAAAGGGCTCTTCGTCGCTACCTGGCGGCTCCATTTCGGTGGTCGAAGAGGAGGCGGAAGGAAGAGAGATGGCGCAGCTTACCTCGCGGCCCCATCCTCGGGGGAGGACGGGAGGAGGCAGCGGAGGGGGCGTTCCCGCACGGCGACTTCCTGTGTCTGCGCCCTTTTTTGCCATGGAGCCAGTGGAAGAGAGGGGGCGGAAGAGAGGGAGAAGGGGGCGGGACTACAACTCCCAGAAGGCTCTGAGTGGCTGTGCTCGCGTGTTGTTGGTCCTGTTTCTGTGCTGCTTCCGATGGAGCTGCGCAGAGCTTTCTGGGTGTTGTAGTTCCGTGGCTGTGGCGTTGTGCTTTGGCGTTTTGTTGGGTATTTCTGCTGTGTTGTCATGTGGTCGTCATTGTGGCGGTGTCCTGTGTTGGTGAGCATGCGGGAAGCGGCGTGGAGGCGGCGAGGGAGGCTGTGAAGGTAGCGGTGGTGGTGTGCTTGGTGGCGGTGGCACGGGGCCGGTTGGATGTTGCGCATGCGTGGTATTGTGACGGTTTTTTTGCGGCCATGTTTTGTGTGGGGTTGTTTGCGCATGCGTGGCAAGGTTTTTTTTGGAGGGGGTGTTTTGGGGGGTTGTGTTTGTTTTTGGGGTGTTTTAGTGGGTGGAGTTTGTACCTCGTGTGTGGGTCTGGGTTTTGTTTTGTGTGTGTGAAATGTAGTTTTTGCGTGCATTTGCCCCGTTCCACGACCACTTCCCTTTTATATATATATACACACAATATATATTATATTATTAGCATAGTACAGTATCAGTATTATATATTTCCATATTGTACTACACCATTATATTGTAATATTATCAGTAATATTACATGTAATATAAAATATACAATTATAATATTATTATTAGTAGTATTATATATATTGCCCTTCTCACTCCGAAAGGGACTCAGAGTGGCTTACAAGATATATATATGTATACATACACACACATATACATATATACATTATATCAGGGCTGTCCAACTACTGACCCTGCAGGTGTTTTGGACTTCAACTCCCAGAAATCCTAGCCAGTTTACCAGCTGTTAGGATTTCTGGGAGTTGAAGGCCAAAACACCTGCAGGGTCGGCAGTTGGACAGCCCTGCATTATATGATTAGCATGGTGCAATATCAGTACTACATATTTCCATATTGTACTATGCCATCATATTGTAATAAGCTCTTCAGCCATGGAATCAGAGGACAGGTCTTGTCCTGGATTGGAACCTGGCTAAACTGTAGGAAACAAAGGGTGGTAATAAACGGACATTTCTCTGGGTGGAAAGAGGTGAGAAGTGCCGTACCCCAAGGTTCAGTTTTAGGACCGTTACTTTTTAATTTATTCATAAATGATCTGGATGTAGGAGTGAATTGTGAGGTAGCAAAGTTTGCAGACGACACTAAATTGTTCAGGTAGTTAAAAATGAAACTGATTTTAAAGAGCTCCAGAAAGATCTCTCAGAAAGATTGAGTGAATGGGCAACAAAAGTGGCAAATGCATTTTAACCTAAACAAGTGTAAAGTCATGCACATTGGGGCAAAGAACCCCAACTACACCTACAAATTGATGGGGTCAAAGCTTTCTGAGACAAACCAGGAAAGGGATCTTGGGGTTTTGGTGGACAGCTCAATGAAGATGTCAACCCAGTGCGCAGCAGCAGTGAAAAAAGCAAATTCTATGCTTGGCATGATCAGGAAGGGAATCGAAAATAGGTCGGCAGATGTTGTATTGCCTCTCTACAAATCTATGGTGAGGCCACATCTGGAGTACTGTGTACAATTCTGGTCACCGCACCTCAAGAAGGATATAACGGAACTGGAAAAGGTACAAAGAAGGGCAACAAAAATGATCCAAGGGATGGAGCAGCTCCCTTACGAAATCAGGTTGCAACGCCTTGGTCTTTTCAGCCTTGAAAGACGGCGTTTAAGAGGTGACTTGATCGAAGTGTATAAAATCATGCATGGGATAGAAAAGGTGAATAAAGAAAAAATATTTTCTCTGTCACACAACACTAGGACTAGGGGGCACTCCCTAAAGCTCCAAGGTAGGAAAGTTAGGACTAATAAAGGGAAATATTTCTTCACCCAGAGGGTCATTGGGTTATGGAACTCACTTCCAGAAGAGGTTGTGACAGCGGTCAGCCTGAACAACTTCAAGGCAGGATTAGACAGATTCATGGATACCAAGGGAATCAGTAGTTACTGAAATGGACATCCAAGTGCCACCTCTGTGTTGATGGAGGCAGGCAGGATTTTCCCGGGTACTGGTTGTGGGGGGGTCGGGAGCAGGTGACACACACATATATACACACAATATATATTATATTATTAGCATAGTACAATATCAGTATTATATATTTCCATATTGTACTACACCATTATATTGTAATATTGTCGGTAATATTACATGTAATATAAAATATACAATTATAATATTATTAGTAGTAGTATTATATATATTGCCCTTCTCACTCCGGAAGGGACTCAGAGTGGCTTACAAGATATATATATGTATACATACACACACATATACATATATACATTATATCAGGGCTGTCCAACTACTGACCCTGCAGGTGTTTTGGCCTTCAACTCCCAGAAATCCTAGCCAGTTTACCAGCTGTTAGGATTTCTGGGAGTTGAAGGCCAAAACACCTGCAGGGCCGGCAGTTGGACAGCCCTGCATTATATGATTAGCATGGTGCAATATCAGTACTCTCTCGGCATTACTTCGCGAACGAAGATTCAGGAAGGACTCATCCCACGCTTTTTACAAGCGCGTTGATGACTAAAAAGGCCAATCTGAGATAGGCAAGTTCGGTTGCAGAAAGCGCAGCAGAAAGTCTCCTTGGGTGATGTTTTTTCCAAGTTGCGGTTCTTTCTGCGTTGTCGTTTCTCTTCGAGACTCGTTCGGCGTGTCTTCTCGGAAGAGGCCGCAGCATTGTGGATAGTGCTTCTCCATGCTTCCCAATGTGAGGCCAGGGTGGACCATTGTTGGTGATCAATCTGGCCAAGCCCTGAGATGTTGTTTCAGGGAGTCCTTGTATCTCTTTTTGGGGGCGCCTCTCTTGCGCTGACCCGTGGCGAGTTCACCATAGAGTAGTATCTTTGGGAGGCGGTGGTCCTCCATCCTAGAGACGTGCCCTGCCCAGCGCAGCTGTGTTCTCAATAGCATGGCCTCAACGCTGGCGACCCCTGCTTGCTCAAGGACAGCAACATTCGTCACGTAGTCGGTCCATATTGTACTATGCCATCCTATTGTAATATTATGGGTAACGTTACAGGTAATATAAAGTATATAATTACAACATCCTATGATGAGTAATATATTGCATTACACAATAGCATGATAAATATTATATGAATAGACAATACATGATATCACGTGCTGTGATCATAGGATGAGCCTGGGCCAGGGGAGAGAGGCTCAGGCGGGGCTGCCTCCTCCTCCTCCCCTGGGCCCCCTTCTCTCTCTCTCTCCGCTCTGCCCGAGGATGGAGGCCCCAAAGCCCCAGGCCGCCCTCTCTCTCTCTCTCGCCCGGGAGTAGAGGGAGGCAGGCAGGCGCAGAGACAGACACCCAGGAGGGCGGAGCGAGCAGGCCGCAGGGGAGGGAGGGAGGCCCCCCCGGCAGCAGGCCTTCGCCCCCTTCCAAGGAAGCCTGGGCCGCCAAGGGAGGGAGGGAGGGAGGGAGGAGGAGGCCTGGGAGCAGCAGCAGGGGCCGAGCCAGGAGAGGAAGGCCGGGGAGGCCCCAAGGCCCGGGATCCCGAGGCAGAATCCTGAGGGGGAAACAGAGCCCGGCGCCCGCCATGACTCACCTCGCCCTCCTCTTCCCGAAAGGCTCCTCTCTCCCGACTCCTCCTCCTCCTCCGGAAGTGAGCTCACAGGGGAGGCGTCGCCCGGCCCCTCCCCTCCTGAGCCTCCCCGCCTCTCTAGGGAACGGGGGCCTCTCCCTCTCGCTGGGCTTTTCCCAAAACAAAGATGGCGGCCGCGGGGCGAAAACCCACAGAAAGGCGGGGCTTGGCTTGAGTTGAGAGAGAGAGAGAGAGAGAAGCGGAGAGGCTCTCCCTCCTCGGCCCCTCCTCCCTTCCTTTCCCTCCTAACGCCCGGGACCCGCCAATGGGAATGCTCCCTCCCCTTCTGCGTCACCGGTCTCCGGGCAGAACCTCCCCCGAAGAAGCAGCCTGCCCCCCGCCCTCCTCCTCCTGCCTCCACCAGGGGGCGCCCCTCTCCCTCCCTCCCTCCCTCCCCGGGATGCCCTGGCTGCCTCTCCAAAGGGGAGGAGGGAGTCCAGGCAGGGGGCCCCGGAGTGGGGAGAGAGGGGCCTCTGTCCTGGGCCATGACACAGCCCGACCCCTTCCACCCCAGAGGCAGGGAAGCCGCCTCCCAAGCACCCCCGGCAGAGGGACACCCAGCCTCCAAAGACACCCTCCCTCCCTCCGCCGCAGAGAGTTCCACTGCTGAACAGCTCTCTCTCTCACACACAGTCAGGAAGTTCTTCCTCATACTCAAATGGAACCTCCTTCCTTGTAGTTGGGAGCCATGGCTCCGCTCCTCATGGGGCTTGTTCTCCAGGCCCCCCTGGGTCATCCCTTGAGCCGCCCTCTTCCTCTGGACACACACCCCAGCTGAGTAGGGTCAACATCTCAGGTGCATGTCCTTTTCCCTGCCTGAGTGGAGCCTCCCAGGGGCCCCTCCCTCCTGGGAGAAGCATGCCCCTGAATGTGGGTGTGCGGGGCAGGGATCCCTCCCTGGGCCCCCCTGGCCTGCCTCCTCACTGAGGGCTGGAGCCTTGGTGGCACAAGGCCCTCGTGCAGCCCAGCAGGGGGGAGGCTCAGCATGGTCTCGGGCGGGGGGCGCCTGGGAGGAGGCCAAGGCTCTGCCCCAGACCTCCTTGGGGTGCTGCCCCCTGGTGGTGGCCAGCGGGGTTGCATGCTCCAGAGAACCTGGGAGGGAAGCCAGCAGAGCCAGGGACTCCCAGGGTGGGGGGTCTCAGCTGGCAAAGGGGACATTGGGGGGGGGTCTTGCCTTTGGGGGCTCCTTTGGCCAAACCTGACCAGACCCTTCTTCCTTCCTTCCTCTCCCTCCAGGCTGTGCTGTGCCCCCTCCAACAAGGAAGGCTCTCTCTTCCCTTTTGGGGGCATCCAGCTGGGATTGGGGGGGCAGGGAGAGAGAGAGAGGGAGGGGGAGACTCTCTTTGCAGAGGCCCCCACTTTGTATCCCCGGCCCCTTCATGTGATGGGAGGAAGCTGTGAGGGGAGGGCCCTGGAAAGGAATCTCCTTTGCGGAGAGAAAAAAAGGCAGGATCAATACATAGAATGCACATAATCATCATCATAATATTTATTTTATTTATTTCACAATATTTACATGCTGCCATTCTCAACCCCGAAGGGGACTCAGAGCAGCTCACAAGCAAAATGCAAATACAATGAACTATAATTATTGCCACATCATAACATCAATATTACATATCACACTGTGCTATAACAATATCACATTGAACTATAACAATTATTAGTAATATTATTAGTAATATTGCATGTAACACGAAATTTATAGTTACTCCTCTAATCTGCAGTTGGATGGAGTGTGGGTCATGGGGTGCATTGTTTGCCAAGTTTGGTCTTTATCGGTCTTGGTTCTTGGACACAGTGGTCTGTGGGGAATGATGGGTTTTGAAGTACTACAAATCCCATTATCCATGGAGGTACTTCACGTCCCATAATCCATGGTCCACCCTCCTCCAAACTGTAGTAGAATGTAGCGTGGGTCATAGGGGCTCTGTGTGCCAAGGTAGGTTACTGTAAATCCAGGCCATACGCAGTGTCCCATGAGCTGAGGCCTAGTCAAGAACAGCAAGTTAATGAAGCCTTACTGTCAATTCAGGCCATACACAATGTCCAATGAGCTGAGGGCTAGTCGGGAGAATCAAGTTAATGAAGCCTTACTGTCAATTCAGGCGTAAACAGCATTCCATTTAGTGAGGCCTAGTCAGGGAAATTAAGTTAATGAAGCCTTACTGTCAATTTTGGGCGTGGTCTGTGATTTGTAGGGGTGTAAATTTTGTGCCTCAGCCCTTTGCCTTATCCTCCTCTGACAGTTTATTATGGGTCGGAATGTTCATGTTGGCTGGCCCGTACAGGAGTTATGCAAATCCGCCCTTATTGGCAGCCAATCATGTTGTCAGAATGTAGAGGCTGGGAGAGTCGTTGGCAGCCCCGGAGGATGCTGGGAAATGTAGTTTTATTTTTACTCGTTGTTTTGGGGGCCTTTTAGGTTTTGGGGGGAACGTTTCTTTGCTACAAACGTACCTTGCTTGAGGCCTATTTCTGTTGGCAAGTTTTGTGTTTCTGCGTTGTAAGGTTTCTCTGTTTGGGACGGTCTTTCCATGACGACTCTTCCTTTATATATATAGATAGTATATTATTATTAGTAGTAATATATTGTATCATATTACAACATTATTTATTTATATTTATGTATTGTTTCAATTTGTATACTGTCCTTCCAAATGGCTCAGGACGGTTTGCAGCAGGGGTGCTCATTAGGTAGATCGCGATCTACTGGTAGATCGCGTAAGACGTCCTGGTCAAATTGAACCACTACAACCCTGGGGAGGAGCGGTCAGAAGTCCAGAGTGCCCTGAGGAAGCGTGTTTTATGTGAAATGGCCATCTTGGCGTCGTCAGCTTATCTCTAGTCGTAGGCGCCTGCCCACCCGGCAGTTTACCAGCTCTTTCGTCCACCAATGCTCCCCCACAGACTCTGTCTCCCAGTCCGTGAGTTATTAGGCTCCGACTCCCCATAGGAACTACCTGGACCTTGTTGAGCGCCTTTAGCCCTCAGATGTTTGTAAGGGCTTTTGGTATATTGTCATACTGATTTATACATGATATATGTTGTCGCTTTAGCCCTCAGATGTATGTAAAGGCTTTTAGTACACTGGCATATTGATTTATACATGATATATGTTGTAAGATATATTGTGATATATGCGCATAGCATTACACTGTATGTAATATTGTTCTACAGCTCTGAGATTGTTTAGAATACACTTTTTGATATGTTTGTATCAGTGAGTCTCTTCATTAGCATCGCCTACAGGTCTACCCCTTTAAATTGCCTGGGTTAGCATTGTGTATTACTGACACTGGGCGCAGTGCCTCAAGACCTTGGCCTGCACTTAAACACAATCGGCGCTGACACAATCCCCACCTGCCAGATGCAGAAGGCCACCCTACTGGGATCTGCATGCATTATTCGCCAATACATCTCACAGTCCTAGACACTTGGGAAGTGTCCGACGTGTTATTCAGTACAATAACCAGCAGAGTGATCTTGTCTGCTGTGGACTCATCTTGTTGTGTTTCAAATCATCATCGTCATCATCATCATCATCTTTATTTATAACCCACCACCATCTCCCCAAAGGGGACTCGAGGTGGTATCATGAGGCCAAGCCCAAAATTAACACAGCATAATTAGACACAAAACAACAGAAAAGTTACATCACAACAAAATACATGAAATAACAAAATAAAATAAACAGTGCAAAATAACATAATAAAATTCAAACGCAAAGGGCGGGCCAAAGGCAGGAGGTCAAAGGTTAAAACTCTGGGTGAGAGAGGAATAGAGAGAGTGTGTTTGTGAGGGAGGGGCCCGAGAAGGGGGAGCAGTGGGGCTTGGCCTTGATGAAGGGCAGGCGGGGGAAAGGGCGTCCTGAGGACAACCACTGGAGGTGGAAACAAACCAATGGTTGAATGGTCACTCTCCAAAGGCACACTGGAAGAGCCCAGTTTGGAGATCTTCCTTCAAGGCTGCGTGGGTGGGGGCTTGCCTCATCTCACCAGGTAACGAGTTCCAAAGCTGGGGGGCCACAGTGGAGAAGGCTCCCTCCCTCGTACCGACAAGTCGAGCCTGTGATAGAGGGAGGGGCAAAAGGAGGGCCTCTCCAGAGGTTTATGGTAGGAGATGTGGTCTCAAAGGTAGGCGGGTCCCAAACTGTTTAGGCCTTTATAGGTGATGACCTGCACTGTGAATAGGGACCAGAAGATAAACGGCAGTCAATGGAGCTCCTTGAACAGGGCGGTTGACCGCTCCCTGTAATCAATAGAAATAATGAGGTCTACTGCTCCCTTGGCCTTGGTGGGCCACACTCCCCACTCCCATGAACACAGGGGACACCTTGAAGGCACACAGTAACAACAACAGGAGCTTGGCTGTGGTTGCAGTTCCTGTGGCCTCCTCCAGGGGGAGCCAGAGTGCTGCCCTGGGACCAAAGGGGTCACTTGGGGGGAAGGGGCGATTGGGTGGGGGGTGTCCTGGGCTTCCCTGATGGCAGAGGGTGGCCACTCCCTTTGGGGAGGGGGAAGGGGTCCCCTATAGTCTCCAACCATGGAAGACCCTCTCCTTCCCTCCCCCTTTGCCCCCCAACTGGCCCCCCTCTCTTCTCCTCCCTCGCAGTGGGACTCATGGAGTAGAGATCCGCCTCCACCTCCTCCAGAGAGAACACCTTCCTTCCATCCTTCCTTCCTTCTCCGTTGCCAGCATGGGAAGAGCCTCGTCCCTTGAGACCCCACTCGACCCTCCTTGGGCGAAGGGTGCTGCCAATCCCGTCTCTCTCTGCACCCCGGCGGCCCTGATCTCGATGCCTCTCTTTCTCTGTGCCTCGATCTGTCAAGAAAGAGATGCTCCTCGCCCCTTCCTGGCCTGACCCTCCATGCCTTGCTTGAATTTAGCACTTTCTTGGGCAGCATGCCTGGCAGCAGGGGTGGGCTAGCTGCCCTCCGGGGCCCCTCTTGGTCACATCTTGGTTACCAGATCCATCATCGGTGGTGGGATTCACACGGCTCTCCAGCTGTGGCTGGACTAGACCCCCATCACCCTCTGCCAATTCCCTCCAAACCCCAATGGTATTTTCAGCTGGCCACGATGGGTCTGTGTGCCAGGCTTATTGTTTATTTATTGTATGTATTTATTTCCTATTCCCCACCCAAGAGAGCCATAGAACATCAGCCGCAGGGAGCTTGGAGGAACAGGCAGGGCTTGCCCACTGCAGGCGTCCTTTGACCTCCTCGGCCCCTGGAGACGGGCTCCTTGCAGATTCAGGCCCGACTGCCTGGCTGAAGCAAGGCCCGCCAGAAACACCCGCTGCCTCCTGAGGCAGAATGAATGTGGCACACCTGGCCGCGAGTCAGCTGCATAAGATCTCTACTGGCCAGAAGATCGTGAGTTCGAGGCCTGCCCGGGTTGGGGTGAGCTCTCGACCAAATTGTGTAGCTCGTTGTTGACCTTTGCAATCCGAAAGACAGTTGCATCTGTCAAGTAGGAACATTAGGTACCACTTTATGGGGAGGCTAATTTAACTGACTTACGAGGCCATAAACTCTCTCCAGGAAGTATGTAGGAAGAATGAAGGAATGTGACAGCTCCCCCTAGTGGCCAGAAGCTGGAATGTTCAATTGCCCCTCAATGTCTGTCTATATATGTTGTGTGTCTATGGCATTGAATGTTTGCCTGTATATGTACGTATTAAACCCACATTTATAAAATCTCCACATTAAATTTTTGTGACAAGGGTAGCCATGAAGTTGTGCGCTGCTCCCGACAGGGTGGCCTCTGCATGGACGTTGACGTCCCCCAAGCTCTGTAAGTCGCTGAGAGTGAAATGTGAAAATTCGAGACACCCTTGTAACCAAACTCTTGAATGGTGATTCCCCTTCCTTGGCAGAGCGCTGCTTTGGAGTCAGCCATGGCCGCCGGTGGTGTCTCAAAGGCCGTGGGCAAGGAGGAGCCTGCTTGTGGTGGGCGCTTGGGTTGTGCCTCCCACCCAAGCCTGTGTCTGTCCCTCCTCCTCCTCCTCCCAGGGAAAGGGGAGCCCTGCTGGGTCTTGACCCCAGGCTGAGGCCTTCTTTCCCTGTTGTAGGTGGAGGCTCTGCTCTGCTCCCTGGACTGATGGGGGACCTTTCATGTTCAGGGGCCGGAGTGGGCCCAGGCCTCATTCACGCCCAGGTTGTGTTGGGACTGACTGGGAGCTCAATGGGAGGCCAGGTGAGGCCGGGAGGGAGAAGCAGAGGCTCCAGTGAAAGCCAGGAATGTGATGTGGCGGCAAAAAAAGCCAATGGGATTTCGTCCTACATCAAGAGGAGCCGAGTGCCTCGGTCGAGGGAAGTCATGCTCCCCATGCTCTCTTCCGCCTTGGTTAGGCCACTTTACCTGGGATATTGGGCCCAATTCTGAGCATCACAATTGAAGGGAGATGTTGACTCTCAGCTGGGATGTGTCCAGAGAAAGAGGGCGACTAAAATGACCAAGGGTCTGCAGAACAAGCCCAATGAGGAGCGGCTGAAAGAGCTGCTGGGCATGTTTGGCCTGAAGAAGGGAGGCGCATGCACCGCCTCATGTTCAGGCGGGATCTCCTTTCTTGTCGTTTGAAGCCACTGTTCTGCGTCCTAGTCTCCCAGGCAGCAGAGAACAAGCGTGCTCCCTCCTCCCTGTGACTTCCCCTCACGTATTTATACATGGCTATTGTATTTCCTCTCAGCCTTTTCTTCTGCAAGCTAAACATGCCCAGCTCTTTAAGCCGCTCCTCATAGGGCTTAATAAAAAGATAAACAATACAGCAACACAGAATATAATCCACACCAGGGGTGGGCCAGGTGTCTGGGAGAAAATGTAGAAAGTTAAAACAACCCTGGGTGTGTGACAGGAAGATAAAGTGTCTTTGTAAGGAAGGAGCCCAAAGCTGCCATGAGCCCAGCTTGATCAGCACCAAATGGCCCTGCAGCTCCACCGCAGGGCTGCTTCCTGCCTTCTTGGGGGGGGGGGGATCCCTTGTTGTTTGGAGGGGTTAGCAGGCCCTGGTTGTTTCCTGTCTGGAATTCCCGTTTCCTCAGGTAGAAGGGCATACAGGCGCCCCCAGAGGCAGAGGAGGGGTCAATTCTTGGGGACGAGGCCACGAGGGTGGGAGGTCTCTCTCTCTCTCCCTGAGGAAGGGGGCCCTCCTGGGTGGGCGGGGGAACGGAGGAAGGCACCTGGTCTGCCTGAGGCAAGTGGGAAAGCTGCCATTAGCCCAGCTTGACCAGCACTGAAGGGCCTTGCAGCTCCAAAGCCTGGCTGCTTCCTTCCTTACTTCCAGGGGGATCCCTGAGGAAGGTGCCCTCCTGGGTGGGTGGGGAGACCTGAGG
>JARBWK010000300.1:0-38260 GCA_030556195.1 Anolis apletophallus | reverse complement strand
TGAGGAACTGTATTGGGGGATTGCGGCATTCGCTGGTCTAGGCCTTCCGGGTGTCCTTGCCTTCCTCTGGGATTATTATTACCTCAGGTCGGGCCTACTGAGGAGGAGGAGGAGAGGGAGGCCCAAGGGAGGCCCGAGGCCTGTGCTTAGGAGTCGGGGTCAGCCTGGGAATCAGCCCTGGGTTGCCTCCCCGGGAGTGGAGGGAGGCCCCCTTCGGGAACAGCCCCCAGGCGCCAGAGGAAGGCCGCTCCCCTCTTCCCCTTCCTCGGCCCCCTTCCAAACCTTCCCCTAGTTGCCTGTGGGTTCCCTGCGTGCCAGGTTGGGTCCACATCCGTGTGTGGTGGGCTTTGCAGTGGCCTCTGGGCGAGGGTGAAGGCACCGCAGCTCCCACCCTCCCAGTGTTGCCGAACAATGGATTATAGAGGACCCTTCCCTTAAGGGAACAGGGCCCAGGCCACCCCTAAAACGCGAGGATCAAGGCCCAAATCTGGATGATTTTCCCAAAACTACAAATCCCACCGTAACCCAGATCAAAGCTCACCCAGATTTGGAAGAACGCCAATACCGAGAGAAGAATCTTAATCAGCTGATAAGGATGAGATGCCACGCCAAGGTTCCAAAGGCAAAACATAGTCTTTAATGGGAATGCAGACAAATATATAGAAAGGCAGTCATTTACATTTGAATCGGGCACCCTCCCCTCCCACGTGTAGCTCCAGCTGATTGGCCGAGCTGTCAAAGTCAGCTGGGCCAGGAGGCGGCTGGCGCGCTTTAACCAATAGGAAAAGACGCGCCAAGATTCGAACGAGCCAAGGCTATGCAAGGCGGGAAAGGACACAAAGGAAAACGGCTGGGTGAAGGAAGTAACCTGTGGCTGAATGCCTTGCGGCTGGCGAGCTTCCGATGGGAGACTCAAGCCTTCCTGTCTATTGTTTGGTTTGAGTACCTTAATGGCAGTCTTTTGTCCTGGCCGAAACTCCTTTGTCTGGGAGTTTTGGCTACGCTGAAAATATGGTTTCTCAGTTCAAAATGGCAAAATCATAACTTATTGCAGCCGGTAAGCGGGGGTCCGAAGCCCACTTTGGTCCAGCTATGGTGTGGCTGAGTGACTTGGGGTTGACAGAGCCCATGGGTCCCTTGGAGGCCAAGCTCCGAGGCCAAGGGGAGACACGAGCGGGTGAATCCAGGCCCATAGTGGCGGAATCTATGTTCCACAGAACACCTGACCTTCACCCAATTATTGGTGCAAAGAATCATATGGCCAGAAAAATGTATCATTTGTTTACCAGGGGAACTCTCCGCAAGGGGAGCCCTGGCTGAGCTTGGAAGCATGGTTGCTCAGTTTAAAATGGTCCTGAAAGATAGCTATTGGGGCTAGCTGCGAGGGTCCGAAGCTCGCATGAAACAACCATGTTTTGGGTTCTGATTATATGACCATACATATTCCCTATCATTGGCCAAGCTCCGAAAATGACAGAGACATATGTGGGGAGTCCTGGGCATAAAGAGTGTGGGCCTCACCCCACAAAGAAACCCAACGTCCCTCCCAAAGTTATTATTTGTGCAAGGCAAAATGGATGGGAAAAGTGGGTTATTGTGCTCTGTTAAACTCTGGAACTCTCTGCTGAGGGCATTATCTTAACGTTACAGGGACACAAAAGGGAACACATAGGGGTACAATGTAGACAAGACAACCCAGATGTCCCCCTGCAATCATCCCAATTACATTCCCATGCAGCTCTTGCTCCCAGAGGAATGGTCTTTAAAACAGGCAGCACAATGCTGCTTTCCTCCTGGGAGTTGTAGTCCTCCTTGATGTAACCACTGTCCTTGGGAACTGCAGAGCCTTTGGGGCTTGGGGTGCAAGGGAGTAGCAAAGTCATTGATGGTCCATGGTGTAAAGGGGAAAAACAGGAAATGTCCAACTGAAGAAACGTCCTTGAGGAAACTATAAAGTTCGTGATCAGGGGAGAGAGTCTGAGGGTAGTGATCCTGGGTGTGCCCGCTTGTATGGGGCTGAGCTCAAAGCAGTGGAAGTAGCAGTGAAGAGTCCATGATCAGTGTCCTTGGGCGAACTTCAGGTCCCAGCTCGCACAGACCCGGGTTATGAGTTTGAGGCCTCCCTACTCGCACAGATCCCTTCCCATTAACCTCCTGAAGGCGATCTACCGAGGCAAAGGCATCTTCCCTCCCCCCAAAGTCCATGGGTGCTCTTTTGGGCCCCTCTGACAGTTTCCAGCCAGGGAAAGGGACCTTCAGTTCGTTCAGAAAAGAGGTGGCCAAAAGCAGAGAAAAATGAGCTCTGGTACTTGAGCTCCAAGCCCCCCTTGTTGGCAGAAGGCTTGGGGACCCGTTCCCCCCTTCAGGATCCTTATAATCCAAAATCGTTGACTTGCTGCCGGTTTTGGACTCACCATTGCTGCAGAGTTGATGGAACTTTAATGCGAGAAAAGGTGGGGGCCAATTGTCCTCAGATGAACTGAGCGCGCCAGCGGTAGAGTCAAGCCGCTGATTGCGAGCGGCTGCTTTCCCGGGCTTCCCCCAGGCACGGGAGGAAAAACGGGGAGAAGAAAGAGTGGAGACAAGATAGGAGGAGGGGGGCAGAGTGCTTTGGGACAACAACGGGGCAAATCGGGGAAACTTTCAAAGTGTGGATACTGAGTACATTGGTCCCTATGGAGATCTCACTTATCCGCGGATCGCTCCTTCCCCCCTCCCTTTGGGGGCGCTCTCCCCCCCCACCTTTCCAAGATGGCGACGGGGCGAGCGGGTGTGCAGAGAGTGCCGTCCGCTCGCCGGGCCCCCATTAGAGGCCGGTTGCAGCACGGACGATCGGTGGGCGGGACAGAAGGCCTGGTAAGGGAAAGGGTTATCAAGCTGTATTGCTACATGATGTATCCTTCGCATTCTCTATGCTGATGTGGTTATATGTGTCATGAGAGCCCTGAAGAAGCATCTACCACGCATTTGTGGCCTTTGGCGAAACGGGCTGGTGCCTCTTATTGCCTAAAGAGACTTATGTCAGGCTATACCCGTTGGCTCACATCATGTTGTTTACCTACATCTGAAGGATTATGCAAATGACGCTATTTAAATGAACAATATAATATTATTTTCACGGAGAACCATTGTGTTTTGTTTGATTACCTTGTATCTGGGAGACACTACTGCTCACTGGATATATAGGGTGCATCCCTATATGATCAACTACTGGGATTATTAATAGATGCCATTGGGACGCCGTGATTGTCGGATCCCAGCCCAGCAACGCATGGCCCCTACAGCTGATCGGCTCTGAACTACAGGAGCAACGCCTGGCCTGGTTTCACCCACCTGCTGCCTCAGCACAGTTTATTTGCATTTTGATACTGCCAGCCACTATTTACCATTGGCATTTGCAAGATATATTCTTTATTTGGGGCATTTGTTTATATTGGGAGCCCACTTCGAACTCCCGCGAGACTACGATACCCCAGTGTCGCCTCCCGAGCAGACGCTGGCTCACTACGATATCGCGAGATCTCCTAGGGATACACCCAGGAGCCCAGCACAGAATACTTCGCCTCGCGAGGCTCCTCCTCCGCACCGCCAGGGCCCCTGGGAACTGTAGGCCGCGGTCGCGTCATCATCATACTGCCGGGATCCAACAGGAAGCGGCCAGAGTTACACGCCACTTCCGTTATCGCCAATTCTTCTGGGAATTGTAGTAGACTGTGTGTTTATATCATTGTGGGTTCCCCATGTTGTACTCTACCTGTCTGGCTGCATATTAATGGGTTTATTTCTGTTGGCCCTTTGATGATACAAGAGTCTGGGTTTGATACTTTCCCCACGCTGTACATAGGGTTTCCACATAGCTGCCATTGATATAGCGTTGCTGGACCACAGCACCATCTTGTGTTTTTTTTACTTCACTGCACCCAGCTATAGTGTTTCCCTTCCCTGCTGCTATACCTTGTGTTTGTTCGCAAGAGAAAGGGGCAGCCATTGGGAGGGTTTGTTTATTGTTTAAGAGTGTTTTGTTTGTTTACTTGGGGTTTCTTTTAGCGGTTGGGGGAGGGAAGGGCGTTTCGGCCCTAGTGGTGGGTGGTGGTACTGCAGCGGCCTTGCATAGGCCTGGGTGGAGGTTGGCCAGGCTGTTGTGGCTTGGCGGTATGGGAGGTGGGGAAGGTTGTTTCTGTGTTATGGTTTGCTGATGGGGATGGGGATGCTCTTGCAAGGTGTGGGGCTGAGTGGGCGCTGGGAGAAATGTTCTTTGCTATTGTTTTGCAATGTTATGTGAAGTATAAAGGTGCTTGGGGATGTTTTGGTGCCTGGGCTCTGGGGAAGGGATGGAAATGCATTTGGCTTTTGTCTTGCTGTGGGCTGCTTATGGAGTTCAATGTGTTATTGCCATGTGGAAGGTTTTGGTGGCTGCTGGGGGAAATTGTCCTGGTTTATTGCTAATGTGCTGTTTGATGTTTTCTGTGTAAATGTGGTGCAGATGGGGTGAGGGGAGGCAATGGTGGCTAGGCTTATGGGGAGGGACGAAATTGGTGTTGAGATGTATGGAACTAGGGGGCAGAAGGAAAAAAAGGTCTGGTACTGGTGCAACTTAGGCCATGGGCCAAGAGGAATACTGGGGACTCTGCAGTTAGATCTCCTGGATTTGGGGCTTCCTGATTCGACCATACCAGGACCACCCTCCCAACCCCACCTGGGCACAAAGGGGGTCCTAAGGAGGGGGGTTGTCCGTGTGCCAGGCTGGGGCCAGTGGGGGTCCCCGTGGGCTCTGGAAGAGGGAGGCAATCGCGAATCCCTCGCCCACAAACACACATAGATGCAGACAAACAGATAGAGAGATAGGTGCCTCTGTGTGCGTGTCAAGGAAACTGGGGCCCCCTCCTTCCCCCATTGGCCTCTCTGTTTACCTGCCTGCCTTTCTCTCCTCCTATATTTTCCATGTTAGGGTTGTGAAGCATGTAGCCCGAAAAACCTACAACCTCCCCCCCCCCCTCTCTCTATATATATAAACCAGGGCAATGAGGAGACTAAAGTAGTGATGGTGGTGCGTGCAGCTGAGGTTTGACTTTGAAAACGTTTTCACTTGAGGCACTTTTAGAAAGGAGCGACTCCTTTCCCCAACCAGAATCTTTTCTTCTAATATCTTCAGCCGCCTTCTTCTGAGGTAAATCTTCTTCTCAATAAATGGACACGAGACATGGGACAGAAGAGAAGAGAAGACTTGGCCACTCTGGCCTCTCCCTCCTCCTCTTTCCTCTCCACCCCTGGTCTTCTTTCTTTCTTTCTTTCTTTCTTTCTTTCTTTCTTTCTTTCTTTCTTTCTTTCTTTCTCCAAAGGGCCGAAGAGGGAGGGAGGGCCGGAGTGGGCCCAGGCCTGGACTCGCAATAGATCAGGGCTGTCACGAAACACCTAGTGGTCATCACGTGGGTCTGAGGCCTGTGGACGAAGGTTGGGATGCAGATAAGCCTTGGCTGACGGGAGGGACTAGGCCTGAGGCCCAGGCGTTGCCATAGCGACACAGCTCTCCAGGCGGCAGCAGGAAAGGGGCGGGGCTAACGGCCAGTCTGGGAAGGTTCCTGCCAAGGGTCAGTTCAGAGGAGAGACTCCTTCTGGCGAGGTGGGAGCAGCACTCCGGGGTCTCCCTGGTCAGTTCATCTTGGACCTTGCGTTTTTAATAAGGATTAATAGTATTTAACTCTGAGGACACACTACTGACACGGCCAATGTTGAATTTGGGGGGGGGCTGGGGGCTGTGTTTGAATTCCGGGAGTTGTAGTTCACCAACACAAAAAAGGAAGAGAAGGACAGGCAGGGAGATCTTCAGCCTTATCTACCAAAAGGGTTCCTATGTGTTTTCTGATGATCTTTGGCAACCCCTTTGAAATCCCCTCGTGACACCCCCCCCCCCGGGTCTCGACCCCCAGGTTGAGAAACACTGCTTTAGGACCTTAAGATCTTCTGGGGAGCCCCTGCTCTTGGTCCCGCCTTCTTCACAGATTCGGATGGTGGGAGCAAGGGACAGGGCCTTCTCAGCTGTGGCCCCTCGGCTATGGAACGCCCTCCCTAGGGATATCAGATGGGCCCCCACCCTCCTAACATTCGACACAAAAAAAGCTAAAACCTGGCTTTTTGAGCAAGTTTTCCCAAATGCAGTGTAGCACACAAACTCTGATCTTCGGAGCGACTAGACAGTGCGATTGGGTAACGATTTTAGTAATGAGACGCTGAGGATTTATACTTTTATCGGTTTTATTTTATTGTATCTAATGTTATTTATGCTAAATGTTTTCAATTGTTTTTGTGTTGTTGCAGGCATCACATTGTGCCTTTTGCAAACCGCCCTGAGTCGCCTTCGGGCTGAGAAAGGCGGTATATAAATATGGTTAATAAATCTATATAAATAAAAATGTAATGTTTGTTTGTGGGATTAACTCAAAAACCACTGGATGAATTGACACCAAATTTGGACACAACACACCTCTCAGGCCCACAAGTGACCGCCACTCATAAAAACACTGAACAACACAGCAGAAGAGACTGAAAAAACGCAAACCCACATATATACACAAACACACATATATACACAAATTCTGTGGTTGGAGATTCCATGAGGCTTGTCCATAGTCCATTACCATAGCAATTGTCATCATTGTCATTGTCATTCTCTGCATAATCGCCCGAAGGCCTGGTCCCCCCACCCATGTTTTCAACTTCTTTCTGAAGGAGAGGAGGGAAGACGATAACCTAATTTCCCCGGGGAGCGAGTTCCATAGGCAGGAGGCCACTACCAAGAAGGCCCTGTCCCTCAGCCACCAAGAGCGTTTGTGTCAGAGGCGGGGCCGAGAGCAGGGCCTCCCCAGAAGATCTTAAACTCCGAGGTGGGACGTAGAAGGAGATACGTTCAGACTAGCTGTACCTGCCACATGGCCTTCCCCCTCTCCTTTCCCTTCCTCTCCTTTCACTTCCCCTTTTCTTTCCTTTATTTTCTTTCCTTCTCACCTTCCTTGCTTCTCTACCTTTTTTCCTTCCTTCCTTCCTTCCTTCACTGTTTGCTTCCATGCTCCCCAGCTTACCTGTCCAAACGTATCTCCCTCTAGGTCCCACCTTGCAGTTTAAGATCATCTGGAGAGGCCCACCTCTCAGTCCCACCAGCCTTGCAAGTGCGCTTGGTGAGGACGAGGGACAGGGCCTTCTCGGCAGTGGCCCCACGCCTGTAGAACTCGCTCCCCAGAGAGATCAGGTCGGCGTCTCCCCTCCTTTCTTTCAGAAAGAAGGTTAAATTGTGGTTCTGGGACCAGGCCTTTGGACAGCAAGCACGACAGCACTTGAGATGTTGAATGGGACTGGCATTGGCTATATGGATTGGTGACAATGTTTTTAATGCGCTTTTAACTTAATGTTCTATTTACTGTTTTAAACTGTTATATTTGTTTATATTTGTATTATCTTGGCATCGAATTGTTGCCGGTATAAGCCGCCCTGAGTCCGCCCTCGGGGGTTGAGAAGGGTGAGTTAGAAATGTGGAAAAATAATAATGTTTAATAGTGTTTTTCTTTCTTTCTTTCTTTCTCTCCTTCCTTCCTTCCCTCTTCCTTCCCTTTTTCTGTATCGTCATTTACCTTTTCCTCATTTAGCTTGTTTGGGTTTTTAACTCCTTTCCGCTGTTTTCTGGAAGGGTTTTATGAGGGATGGTCATTAGGGGGATAGTGTCCAAATTTTGTGACAATTCGCCCATTCGTGTTTGAGTTATGTCAATCCCACAAACAAACGTTACCTTTCTAGATTACCATAGCACAATATTAGTATTATATTGTACTATATTGTACTGTACCATTATATTGTAATGTTATTAATAATATTACACTTAATATAAAATATATATAATTAAAATATGGTATTATTATTAGTATTATATTGTATTTATGTATTATCAAGATTATATGTGTACACAATATATTATATTATATTTTAGCAGAGTGCAGGAGACAAGGTGGGATGGTCTTCCTGGCCCCTCTCTTCACACTCTGGTCCCAGAGCAGCAGTGGGTGCTGGGGGGAGGGGCTCCCACCTGAAATGGGACTGAAATGGTCAAGGGTCTGGAGAACAAGCCCTATGAGGAGCGGCTTAAAGAGCTGGGCATGTTTAGCCTGCAGAAGAGGGGACTGAGAATGGGAGCCATCAAAATGGGAGGCCAGGTGAGGCCGGGAGGGAGAATGGAGAGGCTCACAGAAAGCCAGGAACATGAGGAAAGACTTTCTGCGTGCGAGCTGTTCAAAACTCCAATGGGTGGATTTTGTCCTTTTAAACAAGGCTGGATGGCCATCTGTTGGGGGTGCTTTGAAGGCGATGCCTGCTTCGAGGGAATGTCATTGCTCCCCATGTTCTCTTCCAACTTGGATTCCATGAATGGGACTTTAGGCCTGGGATATTGAAAGCCAGGAATGGGATGCACCAAAAAAAAAAGCCAATTCAAGAGGAGAGGAAGTCACCACTTCACAATTGAAAGGGAGATGTTGACTCTCAGCTGGGATGTGTCCAGAGAAGGGGCGACTCAAATGATCAAGGATCTGGAGAACAAGCCCCATGAGGAGTGGCTGAAAGAGCTGGGCATGTTTGGCCTGAAGAAGAAAGGGAGGCTCATGCACCACCTCATGTTCAGACGGGATCTCCTTTCTTGTAGTTTGAAGCCACTGTTCTGCGTCCTAGTCTCCCGGGCAGCAGAAAACAAGCGTGCTCCCTCCTCCCTATGACTTCCTCTCACACATTTATACATGGCTATCGTATTTCCTCTCAGCATTTTCTTCTGCAGGCTAAACATGCCCAGCTCTTTAAGCCGCTCCTCATAGGGCTTGTGCTCCAGACCCTGATCATTTCAGCCCCTCCTCTGAAGAAATTCCAGTTTGTCATCATCTCCCTTCAATGGCATTGCCCAGAACTGGACACAGTATTATTCCAGGTGTGGTCGGATCAAGGCAGAGTAGTTGTTCAATGTTGTGTGTTCAGGCAAATTGAACACGGCTTTGAGGGCGATGAGGCAAGGCCCCTCTTTTGTGAACGTGAAGCAAAGACTTTTTGTGTTATAGCAGCCGCTGTCTGATCAAGGATACGACTTAAATACACAAATAATGGCGGCAGACACAACTTCAGATTGAAAACATCCTTGTATTTTAATTCCCATTAGAAATAAATGAGGGAACTGGGCAGCCAGCCATGTTTCCTCACAAAGGGCAGAACGGCAGTTGGAACTCTTGGCCTCAGCAACCAGCCAGAGGCAGCAGCCAATCAGAACCCTGGCCCCTGGCACACTCAGCCAATCGGCTGCTGACACACACCTCTCTCTCCAGTCAGCCCATTTCAAATCATCACACTCTGGGCCCATCAGCCCCTCTGGGCTCTTCCTCCCCTTCACCCTTCCTTGCCCGGGAGGGACAGAAGAGAAGAGAAGAGTTGGCCCCTCTGGCCTCTTCCTCCTCCTCTTTGTAGCCTGTCTCTTCTCCTCTTTCCTCTCCTCCTTCCGGTGAGTCTCCATCCCAGGCTTGCTTGCTTGCTTGCTTTCTATGGAGGTTGGGAGAGAGAGAAGCCTTGGCTGCCTGGAGGGACTAGGCCTGAGGCCCAGGCGTTGCCATAGCGACACAGCTCCAGGCAGCAGCAGGAAAGGGGCGGCTAACGGCCAGTCTGGGAAGGTTCCTGCCAGGGACAAAGAGGGAGGGCTGGAGTGGGCCCAGGCCTGGACGCGCAGTGGACTGGGGGCTGTCATGAAAGGCCTGTGGATGGAGGTTGGGAGAGAGAGAAGCCTTGGCTGACTGGAGGGACTAGGCCTGAGGCCCAGGCGTTGCCATAGCGACACAGCTCTCCAGGCGGCAGCAGGAAAGGGGCGGGGCTAACGGCCAGTCCTGGAAGGTTCCTGCCAAGGGTCAGTTCAGAGGAGAGACTCCTCCTGGCGAGGTGGGAGCAGCACTCCGGGGTCTCCCTGGTCACTCTGGTCATCTTGGGCCTTGCCTTCTTCAGGAATAATAGTATTTAACTCTGAGGACACACTACTGACACGGCCAATGTTGAATATACTGGTGGGGTTGGGGGGGGGGAGGCGTTTTTGAATTACGGGAGTTGTAGTTCGCCAACACCACAAAGGAAGAGAAGGACAGACGGATCTTCAGCCTTATCTACCAAAAGGGTTCCTATGTGTTTTCTGATGCTCTTTGGCGACCCCTCTGAAATCCCCTCGCAACCCCACCAGGGGTCCTGACCCCCAGGTTGAGAAACACTGATCTAGGACCTTAAGATCTTCTGGGGAAGCCCTGCCCTCGGTCCTGCCTTCTTCACAGATTCGGTTGGCGGGAGCGAGGGACAGGGCCTTCTCAGCGGTGGCCCCTCGGCTATGGAGCGCCCTCCCTAGGGATATCAGATCGGCCCCCACGCTCCTAACATCCCGCACAAAAAAGGTAAAACCTGGCTTTTTGAACAAGCTTTCCCAAATGCAGTGTAGTAGACAAACTCTGATCTTCGGAGCGACTGGACAGTGCGATTGGGTAACGATTTTAGTAATGAGACGCTGAGGATTTATACTTTTTTCGGTTTTATGTTATTATATCTAATGTTATTTATGCTAAATGTTTTTAATTGTTTTTATGTTGTTGCAGGCATTGAATTGTGCCTTTTGCAAACCGCCCTGAGTCGCCTTCGGGCTGAGAAAGGCGGTATATAAATATGGTTAATAAATCTATATAAATAAAAATGTAATGTTCATTTGTGGGATTCACGTAACTCAAAAACCACTGGACGAATTGACACCAAATTTGGACACAAGACACCTCTCAGGCCCACAAGTGACCGTCACTCATAAAAACACTGAACAACACAGCAGAAGGGACTTAAAAAGCCAAAAAAAAAAAAATACATTACAACGCATGCACAAAACCATATATATATATACACACACACACACACACATATATATATACACATATGCACAAATATACATACACATTTACGCATATACACACACACAAAACACATATACACAGGGAGAGGCAGGCAGAGAGAGGGGCCCATGGCTTTCCCTTCCCAACCCACTCACCTGCCTCTCTGGCTCCTCCCCCCCCCCAAGTTTTTAAATAATTCAAAGTTTCTATTTGTCATCTGGATTTCCAAGTATTTTACTTCAGTTGTTATATTTATATCTATTCATTTATTTATTAACAGCAATTATATGCCACCCTTCTCATCCCGAAGGAAACTCAGAGTGGCTTATTTATTGTATTTATTTATTTCCAATATTTGTACCCCGCCCTTCTCAACCCCCCGGGGGTGGGACTCAGGGCGGCTTCCAGCCGGCAACGATTAGATGCCTCCATGTACACATAATAAAAACCAATAATTACATACAGTTAAAACCTTAAGTCAATTCAATTAAAATATGCTTAAATATAACCGCTTTGTGGCCTTATCTGGCCGAATTCTGTGGTTGGAGATTCCATCAGGCTTGTCCATAGTCCATTACCATAGCCATTGTCACCATTGTCATTGTCATTCTCAGCATAATCACCCGAAGGCCTGGTCCCCCACCCATGTTTTCAACTTCTTTCTGAAAGAGAGGAGGGAAGACGATAACCTAATTTCCCCGGGGAGCGAGTTCCACAGGCGGGAGGCCACTACCGAGAAGGCCCTGTCCCTCGTCCCCACCAAGCGCGTTTGACGTTCGGACTAGCTGTACCTGCCACGCGGCCTACCTTCCCTCCCTTCTCTTCTTTCACTCCCTCTTTCCTTCCTTTATTTTCTTTCCTACTCTCCTTCCTTCTCAACCTCTTTCCTCCATTCCTTCCTTCACTCTTTGCTTCCATGCTTCCCAGCTTACTTGTCCAAACATATCTCCCTCTACATCCTGCCTCGCAGTTTAAGATCATCTGTAGAGGCCCACCTCTCGGTCCCGCCAGCCTCGCAATTGCACTTGGTAAGGACGAGGGACAGGGCCTTCTCGGCTGTGGCCCCACACCTGTGGAACTCGCTCCCCAGAGAGATCAGGTTGGCGTCTTTAGACGTTGAATGGGACTGGAATGGGCTATATGGATTGGTGACAATGTTTTTAATGCACTTTTACCTTAATGTTCTATTTACTCTTTTAAAGTGTTTTATTTGTTTATATTTGTACTAGCTGTACCCGGCACGCGTTGCTGTGCCCTATTTAGGAGATGCGAGAAAGTCTGAGTATGTAAGGGTTGGAAATGATGTTACTTATGGTCTTGGTGGGGTCATGTAGGCATGAATTGCGCACTTTCTATGTGTGCTCCAAATGATGTCATCTGGAAGCATGAGTTGTATTGTCTTATATAGCGGAGGAAGTGTTTTGATTCTGGAGTGTCTCCACTCAGCAAAGTCTGTAGTGGTTGTGGAGGAGTGGCAAGTGGTGGTAGAGAGACTTTACCGGCTAGGCAGCACATTCCCGGTGTTTCTGCTGGGTATTTCAGGGCTTTGCAGTGTGTGCAGATGTGCGTTAAGGTGCCAATGTCGGCCTCTGGCACCATGCTGTAGTCTTCTGCAGCGTTGTATCTGACGGCTAGGCGGTGGAATTGGTTGTGGTGTTTTTGAAGTTTGTTTTCTGTGTTGCGACGTCGTGTTTCTGCGCTCCTTGCGCGCTGCTGTTGTGTTGCATTTCTGCGTCTTTGTTGTTCCTGGCTGCGCGCTTCTTCTTGTCGTGCAGTTCTTTGCATTTGGTTCTCAGCTGTGCGTCGTGCAGTGACCTGTTGTCTGTGTCTCTGCTGTGCAGTGTGTTTCTGTTCTGGCGTTTGTTCTGCCCTTTTTTGTTTGATGTATGTAGCGTTGTGAGTGTGTCGTCCGATGCTGTTATTTTTAGAAGGCATGGCTTGTCTTTTGGGTCAGTTTCTGTCTGTGTGGAAGGAAGGAATGGTTTTTGTTTGTGGTGGTGGTAGGTGTTGTGTGTACGGGGTCCCGTAAGGTTGGTGGGATGGGTTGTGATTGGAAGTTGTGTTGTGTTGTGTGGGTAGGAATTGCTGGAGAATTGCTCCCTCATAGAGTTTGGTTTTGACAGTTTAACCCTCAAACACCAACTGACAACTGAAATCTCTCAGCATTCTATCCTAGCCTTGGATGGCTCCTGCCAGCGTTGCTATGGTTACTCTTCCTCTCTGCATTTTGTGTGGGCCGATGTCGGCCAATGGCATTTTCTGGCAGCCGCGGAGGATGCTGGGAAATGTAGTTTTTTTACTTGTTGTTTTGGGGGCCTTTTAGGTTTGGGGGAGTTTCTTTGCTACAAACGTACCTTGCTTGAGGCCTATTTCTGTTGGCAAGTTTGGTTTTTCTGCGTTGTAAGGTTTCTCTGTTTGAGGTAGTCTTCCCATGATGGCTCTTCCTATATATAATAGATTATCTTGGCATCAAATTGTTGCTGGTGTAAGCCGCCCTGAGTCCGCCCTCGGGGGTTGAGAAGGGTGGGTTAGAAATGTGGGAAATAATAATAATGATAATAATTTTTCCTTCTCTCTTTTCTTCTTTCTTTCTTTCTTTCTCCCCTTCCTTCCCTCCCTCTTCTTTCCCTTTTTTCTGTTTCGTCATTTAGCTTTTCATCGTTTAGCTTGTTTGGGTTTTTAACTCCTTTCCACTGTTTTTTGGAAGGATTTTGTTCGTGATGGTCATTAGGGGTATAATGTTCAAATAAGCCCTATGAGGAGCGGCTTAAAGAGCTGGGCATGTTTAGCCTGCAGAAGAGGGGACTGAGAGGAGACATGATAGCCATGTATAAATACGTGAGAGAAAGTCATAGTAGGGTTGCCATTTTTTAATATAAGAAATAAGGGACATTTACGGGATTTTCCACAAAAATAAGGGACACTTCATTAAAATCTTGAAACTCAAACATTAGGTAGAAATAGTTTTCTTAACAGAATAAGATAATGATTGAAACTCACAAAAAAACTGACTTACACCCTCTTAACTGTACATGGTATGTTTCTGCATGTTTTGTCATGCAAAAAAAAAAACATTACTAGAACTACCTAATTTTCTCCCTCTGTATTTAGTCCTTGACTTTGCTGACTTTAAAAGTGCCCTGTCTAAACATTAAAATAAAATAAATTTTATAAGACAGTACATCTTCATGATTATTATGTCAATAGTTAATGGTATAGTATAGTATGGGATACACAGCATTGTATAGTATTGGGATGCACAGCTAGGCCTATTTTAAGAGTAACTCTCAAGCAACCAGAAACTATCTTTATCCAACATGATCCAACATTCCCCTTGGGTAACGGTTAATTAGTCTACTGTACTTTGAAAAAGTCCTGCATCGCCTCTTCCTTCCAACGGGGACGCAGGCTGCCCTGCGAGTGGGAATCCCCGGGCAGGCATTGCCGTGGAAACCGCAGCGCGCACCTTCCTCTGGTCAACCCCACCCAGTCCTGTCCTGCTAGTCAAAAATAAGGGACGGGGCCTGAAAAAAGGGGACACAAATTTTAGGGCCAAAATAAGGGACATCCCTTAGAATAAGGGACATATGGGAACCCTAAGTCACAGGGAGGAGGGAGCAAGCTTGTTTTCTGCTGCCCTGGAGACTAGGATACAATGGAGCCATGGCTTCAAACTACAGGAAAGAAATGTGATTCCACCTGAACACGAGGAAAGACTTTCTGACCATGAGAGCTGTTCAGCAGTGGAACTCTCTGCCCTGGAGTGTGGTGGATGCTCCTTGTTTGGAGGCTTTTAAACAGAGGCTGGATGGCCATCTGTTGGGGGTGCTTTGAATGCGATTTTCCTGCTTCTTGGCAGATTGGGGTTGGACTGGATGGCCCACGAGGTCTCTTCCAACTCTTCTAGGATTGAAGACCCAGGAGACAAGGTGGGAAGGTCTTCCTGGCCCCTCTCTTCACTCTGGTCCCAGAGCAGAAGTTTTTGTCTCTTGTTTCCAAGTCTCCTGGTTCTTCTTCACAAGGAAGGCTCTGTGTCACGAGGCCTCAGCTGAAGGAATGACGGGTGGGGGGATCCAGCCTGGGTTGGGACTGGGTGGGAGGCCAGGTGGGCCTGGAGGTTGGAGAAGCAGAGGCCCAAGTGGAAGGAAGGAGGGCCCAGCATCACCTGGCTCTGCTTCGGTGTATTTCTTTGTCGTGCAGCTAAAATTAATTTGTCCATTTCAAAAACGCTTGTTGGTTTCTTCTGTTGTTTCCCTAGTTTTGCGTATTCAGTTCTTGTTCCTTCAAACTGGGTGTTGGGACTGAATGGGAGCTCAATGGGAGGCCGGGTGAGGCCGGGAGAGAGAAGCAGAGGCTCCAGGGAAAGCCAGGAATGGGATGCGGAGGCAAAAAAAGCCAATGGGATTTTGGCCTACATCAAGAAGAGCTGAGTGCCTCAGTCGAGGGAAGTCATGCTCCCCATGCTCTCTTCCGCCTTGGTTAGACCACTTTACCTGGGATATTGTGCCCATATCTGGGCACCACAGTTGAAGGGAGGTGTTGACTCTCAGCTGGGATGTGTCCAGAGAAGGGCGGCTCAAATGATCAAGGGTCTGGAGAACAAGCCCCACGAGGACCGGCTGAAAGAGCTGGGCATGTTTAGCCTGAAGAAGAAAGGGAGGCGCATGCACTACCTCATGTTCAGGCGGGATCTCCTTTCTTGTAGTTTGAAGCCACTGTTCTGCGTCCTAGTCTCCCGGGAAGCAGAAAACAAGCGTGCTCCCTCCTCCCTGTGACTTCCCCTCACATATTTATACACGGCTATCTTATTTCCTCCCAGGCTTTTCTTCTTCAGGCTAAAATGCCCAGCTCTTTAAGCTGCTCCTCATAGGGCTTGTGCTCCACAGCCTTGACCCTTTCAGGCCCCCTCCTCTGGACACATTCCAGTTTGTCGACATCTCCTTCCAATGGCGGTGCCCAAAACTGGACGCAGTGTTATTCCCGGTGTGGTCGGATCAAGGCAGAGGAGTTACTCAATGTTACGTGTTCAGGCAAATCGAACACGGCTTTGAGGGCGATGAGGCAAGGCACTTCTTTTGTGAACGTGAAGCAAATACTTTTTGTTCTATAGCAGCCGCTGTCTGATCAAGGAAACCATTTAAATACACAAATAATGGCGGCAGACACCACTTCAGATTGAAAACTTCCTTGTCTTTTAATTCCCATTAGAAATAAATGAGGGAACTGGGCAGCCAGCCATGTTTCCTCACAAAGGGCAGAACGGCAGTTGGAACTCTTGGCCTCAGCAGCCAGCCAGAGGCAGCAGCCAATCAGAACCCTGGCCCCTGGCACACTCAGCCAATCGGCTGCTGACACATCTCTCTCTCTCCAGCCAGCCCACCATTTCAAATCCTCTCACTCTGGGCCCATCAGCCCCTCTGGCCCCTCCTCCTCCTCCTCCTCCTCCTCTTTGCAGCCTGTCTCTCCTCCTCCTTCCTCTCCTCCTGGGGAGTCTTCTTCCCATTCCTTCTCCAAAGGGCCGAAGAGGGGCTGAAGCCCAAAACACCCGGAGGGAGGGCCGGAGTGGGCCCAGGCCTCTTCCACACACAGGTTGGCCTCCTCACACACGCGGAGACACACACACCGACCGAGAAGAAGGAAGACAACCCCTTTCTAAGCCCTCTTCCTCCCTTGAAAGGAGATGGAGCCTGGCCTTGAGCCACGTGCGCCCTGGAGAAAAGGGGGCCTGGTGCACGTGGGATTGGGGGTCAGCACCACAGAGCATCCGGGGATCCTTCCTTCGGAGGAGGGAGAGGCAGGCAGAGAGGGGCCCATGGCTTTCCCCTGCCCACCCACTCACCTGCCTGCCTGGGTCCTCCCCCCTCCTTGAGCTTTTAAATAATTCAGAGTTTCTGTTTGTCATCTGGATTTTTAAATATTTTACTTCAGTTGATTTCAAAGTCTCCGGGTTCTTCTTCACAAGGAAGCCTTTGGATCAGGAGGCACCAGCCTGGTGAATTGGGGGGCACGGACTGAATGGGAGCTCAATGGGAGGCCAGGTGGGCCTGGAGGCTGGAGAAGCAGAGACCCAGTGGAAGGAGGGCCTGGCATTACCTGGCTCTGGAATAAAGAAATAAATAAATCACGGGTGTGGTTTTTTACTCCCCACTAAAAAGCTTCTTGAAACTTGTTATCTAATTCTGCCTTTCTTTCACAGAGAAAGTGTGATTGTTGGCTGAGCTTTTTGGAAGACCATCTAGGATCCAGTTTGTTTCTCCAACATCTCCGCCTTGGTGCGCCTTTCTGGTTGGAGCCACTGGCGGCAGAGAAGGTGCAGCCGGCTGCAAACCTCCCGAGGTCCTGACGTCTCCCTGTAGCCAAAGTCCCTGAATCGCTGGCATAGGAAATACAACGTGAGCACTCCCTCCAGCAAAGATCAGAGTGCCCGACCCCAAGAGCAGCTCAGAGAGCTCAGCTGAAGAAACAAACACCACAAAAGCTGATGTGCCTGCGAATAACAGCTCTGTGGCTAAGGCAGACAGTAGCCGTGAAGATGAAGATTCATCCTCTGAAGAGGAAACAGTTGCTGCAAAGGTGCCGAAAACAAGTGCGCAGACCCCTCAGGTGAAAACCACACCTGCTGTTCCTTCCAAAGGAAGTGGAAATACAGCTCAAAGCGTGAAACCAGCACCGAGTTCAGAGACCAGTGGCTCCTCGGACAGTGGTGAGGGTGAGGAGTCCAGGTCACTCACCCAGGTTAAGAACCCTGTAGCAAAAGGACAACAAAGCAAAGCCACTTTGAATAAGCCGCTCTCTCCAGCTGTTGCAAAAGCAGGACAGAGTAAAGCTCCTTCCAGTAAACAGAGGCTGGCTTCCCAGTCTTCTGCTCAACAAGGACCGAAGAAGACGCAGGCGGCAACAGCAAAGGTGACAGTGGCATCTGAAAGTGGCAGTAGCAGTAGCAGCGGGTCATCTGAGACTGAGGAGGAAAAGACACCCCCAATATTAAAAACACTCCCAACACGTAAGCCAGGAGAAAGCAGCAGTGAGGACTCAGGCTCTGAAGATGGAGGAGGAGTGGCAGGAGCAAAAGCAGCAACTGTCCAGCCGAAAACAAGTGCGCAGACCCCTCAGGTGAAAACCACGTCTGCTGTTCCTTCCAAAGGAAGTGGAAATACAGCTCAAAGCGTGAAACCAGCACCGAGTTCAGAGACCAGTGGCTCCTCAGACAGTGGTGAGGATGAGGAAGGAGTCCAGGCCACTCACCCAGCCCCCCTTGGAAGGTGCCTCCAGCTCTTTTAAAACGACGCCTGCTGTTCTGCCGGCAGAGAAAAAGAAGCCGTCCAAGAAGCGGGAACTGGCCACAGGGGAAACTGTCTCAAGGGAGCCAAAAGAGAAGAAGTTGAAAGGGGAAAACATTCTTGATGTACTGACCAAGAAGAAGAAATCTAAGTCCTCGGACAACGCTAAGCCAGCAAAGAAAGATGGCAAAGAAAAATAAATCAGATAAGGAGAAAAAGAAGAGTAAAAAAATGGAACCCCTTAGTAAAGATGGTTTGCAGAAGAAAAAGAAGAAAAAGAAGTGATTGTACAGCTGGGAGCACTCAACAGAAAGGACACGACTGGCTTATATTTTTTAAACAAAGAAGACCTGACTTTGAAGATCCGACCTGAATTTAAATCTCAATTTATAACTATTTTTAACCATGAGTTTTAGAGTTAAGTATTCCTTACAGTTGACCTGAGCCTGGGCCTTTGGGAGGGCAGCTACTCTTTATTGCTCTTTAAGCAGAGCCATTTTTTTCAGGAGGCTCTGTGAGTCTTTCAGCATTTACAAAGCCATGCCTAGTTCATGTTAGCAGGACAGAATGGAGAAAGGAGTGTTATTTAAACAATTTATTCCTCGGTTTGAGGGAAATTTTAGAACAGGGCAAGAGTTGATTATATGTTGGGAATGTGGAGGTGGGTACTCTGGATCCAAAGCTTTTCCCATTCTAGCCACACCATTACTGTATATCAGCTTCTATCCCTGTAATATTGGGGCTCTAATGTTAGAAGGGGAAAGGACACTTCAAACCATGTCAGGTTCAGGTCCTTCAGTGGCGGGATCAGTGCTGCATCTCCAGCCACCAAATCACTCTTCTCTAAAGAAGCTGCAGGGAAGAAGAACCTTAATAATCCAGTTCTATAGAATCTGAAGTCAGCTGCACTGAAATCACTTAAAACTAAATATGAGTAGGACTGTGCACTTAACTCTCTTTCTTTCAGCATATGTTGCAACTTCGTACTTGGGGTGACACATTTATTGGCTGATTGCAGCCCGGGAGATAACTCACAAGAGCGATCTGTATTGAAACGCGGAAACGCGAAATCTCTCGTTTCGACTTTGAGTCTAAATTGGTCTACTACAATACTGGGGAGGAGCGGTCAGAAGTGATCAGCGCCCTGAGGAAGCGGTTACGCGAAACGGCCATCTTGGCGTCATCAGCTTACCTCCAGCCGTAATATGGCGCCTGCCCACCATAGCAGCCACCAGCTCTGCCACCTACCAAGGTTCCCCTATTGACTCAGTCGCAGGTCCATGGGTCACTACACCCAGGACTTCACTAAGGGTTACTCAGTGCCAAGTGGAATACTCCTTCGCCCAACCATGTACATGGGCTTGTGATTCATGCTCATACTGTGTATTAATCACATGATTGATTATTTGCATTACATTGTACTGTTTGTAATATTGTTCTGCTATTGAGCATATACTGCCATACAATATAGTGGTTTTTACCTATATACGCTATGTCTTGGTATTCCTTTGACACTGCCCCTTTAAACATTGTGGTTTAGCAGTGTGTATAGAAGTTGCAATAGTGATTACTTTGTCGTGTATTGAAGTGACACATTTCCATTTTTACAGAATTATTTGGAAATGTAGTAAGCAACCCATTACATTTCACCTCTTCTACTCTTTATTACTTTGCCAGAAGAGAAGATTCAGATACGGTTTTTATGAAAAATAAGATGCTGGAGACACTAAGCCAGCTTTGATTGCCCTGTGTTTTGTTTTTTTTTTCAATCTAGCAGATTCATTTACTGCTATTTCCTCGTCCTCCTTTGTTTTCTCCCATCCAACCCTTAAGAGTTATATTTTTTTTTAAAGGAAAACAACCATCCCTCCTTATACACCTTTTTTAAAATAGCAAAGGAGATGACAATCCCCTGGTTTTAGTCTGTTCGTGTTCTCTTCCAGTGTTCAATATGCACAGCGTGATGTTGTCCTTAGACTGAGGTCTTTCTCCTTTTGTCTCATTCTTTCTCTTTATAAGTAATGGATTCAAATAAAAGACTATGACTGGAAAAAAACCCAAACATTTAAGTCAATTCAATTAAAATATGCTTAAATGTAACCGCTTTGTGGCCTTATCTGGCCGAATTCTGTGGTTGGAGATTCCATCAGGCTTGTCCATAGTCCATTACCATAGCCATTGTCACCATTGCCATTGTCATTCTCAGCATAATCACCCCAAGGCCTGGTCCCCCACCCATGTTTTCAACTTCTTTCTGAAGGAGAGGAGGGAAGACGATAACCTAATTTCCCCGGGGAGCGAGTTCCACAGGCGGGAGGCCACTACCGAGAAGGCCCTGTCCCTCGTCCCCACCAAGCGCGTTTGTGTCAGAGGCGGGGCCGAGATCAAGGCCTCCCCAGAAGATCTTAAACTCCGAGGCGGGACGTAGAAGGAGATGCGTTCGGACTAGCTGTACCTGTCACGCGGCCTACCTTCCCTCCCTTCTCTCCTTTCACTCCCTCTTTCCTTCCTTTATTTTCTTTCCTACTCTCCTTCCTTCTCAACCTCTTTCCTCCATTCCTTCCTTCACTCTTTGCTTCCATGCTTCCCAGCTTACTTGTCCAAACATATCTCCCTCTACGTCCTGCCTCGCAGTTTAAGATCGTCTGGGGAGGCCCACCTCTTGGTCCCGCCAGCCTCGCAATTGCACTTGGCAAGGACGAGGGACAGGGCCTTCTCGGCAGTGGCCCCACGCCTGTGGAACCCGCTCCCCAGAGAGATCAGGTTGGCGTCTTTAGGCGTTGAATGGGACTGGAATGGGCTATATGGATTGGTGACAATGTTTTTAATGCACTTTTACCTTAATGTTCTATTTACCCTTTTAAAGTGTTATATTTGTTTATATTTGTATTATCTTGGCATCGCATTGTTGCCGGTGTAAGCCGCCCTGAGTCCGCCCTCGGGGGTTGAGGAGGGTGGGTTAGAAATGTGGGAAATAATAATAATGATAATAATTTTTCTTCTCTCTTTTCTTCTTTCTTTCTTTCTCCCCTTCCTTCCCTCCCTCTTCCTTCCCTTTTTTCTGTTTCGTCATTTAGCTTTTCATCGTTTAGCTTGTTTGGGTTTTTAACTCCTTTCCACTGTTTTTTGGAAGGATTTTGTGCGTGATGGTCATTAGGGGTATAATGTTCAAATAAGCCCTATGAGGAGCGGCTTAAAGAGCTGGGCATGTTTAGCCTGCAGAAGAGGGGACTGAGAGGAGACATGATAGCCATGTATAAATACGTGAGAGAAAGTCATAGTAGGGTTGCCGTTTTTTGATATAAGAAATAAGGGACATTTACGGGATTTTCCACAAAAATAAGGGACACTTCATTAAAATCTTGAAACTCAAACATTAGGTAGAAATAGTTTTATTAACAGAATAAGATAATGATTGAAACTCACAAAAAAACTGACTTACACCCTCTTAACAGGACATGGTATGTTTCTGCATGCTTTGTCATGCAAAAAACCATTATTAGAACTACCTAATTTTCTCCCTCTGTATTTAGTCCTTGACTTTGCTGACTTTAAAAGTGCACGGTCTAAACATTAAAATAAAATAAATTTCTGGGACCAAGCCTTTCGACAGCAAGCATGACCGCACTTGAGATGCTGAATGGGACTGGAATTGGCTATATGGATTGGTGACAATGTTTTTAATGCGTTTTTAACTTAATGTTCTATTTACTGTTTTAAACTGCTATATTTGTTTATATTTGTATTATCCTGGCATCGAATTTTTGCCGGTGTAAGCGGCCCTGAGTCCGCCCTCAGTGTTTGAGAAGGGTGGGTTAGAAATGTGGGACATAATAATAATAATGATAATGTTTCCTTCTCTCTTTCCTTCCTTCCTTCCTTCCTTCCTTCCTTCCTTCCTTCTTTCTTCCTCTCTCTCTCTCTCTCTTTCTTTCTCCCTCCCCTCCTTCCCTCCTCTTCCTTCCCTTTTTTCTGTTTCGTCATTTAGCTTTTCATCGTTTAGCTTGTTTGGGTTTTTAACTCCTTTCCGCTTTTTTTGGAAGGGTTTTATGAGTGATGGTCATTAGGGGGATAGTGTCCAAATTTTGTGACAATTCGCCCATTCGTGTTTATGTCAATCCCACAAACGAACGTTACATTTTTATTTATATAGATTACCATAGCACAATATTAGTATTATATAGCTAGTGTCGTCCTGAGGAGACTGAGTAGGCCGAAGCCTGTTGGAGTCAGTGGGCCAAAGCTAGTGTCATCCTGAGGAGAGTGAGCAGGCCGAAGCCTGTTGGAGTCAGTGGGCCAAAGCTAGTGTCGTCCTGAGGAGAGTGAGCAGGCCAAAGCCTGTTGGAGTCAGTGGGCCAAAGCTAGTGTCGTCCTGAGGAGAGTGAGCAGGCCAAAGCCTGTTGGAGTCAGTGGGCCAAAGCTAGTGTCGTCCTGAGGAGAGTGAGCAGGCCGAAGCCTGTTGGAGTCAGTGGGCCAAAGCTAGTGTCGTCCTGAGGAGAGTGAGCAGGCCGAAGCCTGTTGGAGTCAGTGGGCCAAAGCTAGTGTCGTCCTGAGGAGAGTGAGCAGGCCGAAGCCTGTTGGAGTCAGTGGGCCAAAGCTAGTGTCGTCCTGAGGAGAGTGAGCAGGCCAAAGCCTGTTGGAGTCAGTGGGCCAAAGCTAGTGTCGTCCTGAGGAGAGTGAGCAGGCCAAAGCCTGTTGTCCTGAGTCAGTGGGCCAAAGCTAAAGTGTGTCGTCCTGAGGAGAGTGAGCAGGCCTGTTGGAAGCCTGTTGGAGTCAGGCCAAAGCCTGGGCCAAAGCTAGTGTCGTCCTGAGGAGAGTGAGCAGGCCTGTTGGAGCCTGTTGGAGTCAGTGGGCCAAAGCTAGTGTCGTCCTGAGGAGAGTGAGCAGGCCGAAGCCTGTTGGAGTCAGTGGGCCAAAGCTAGTGTCATCCTGAGGAGAGTGAGCAGGCCGAAGCCTGTTGGAGTCAGTGGGCCAAAGCTAGTGTCGTCCTGAGGAGAGTGAGCAGGCCGAAGCCTGTTGGAGTCAGTGGGCCAAAGCTAGTGTGTCGTCCTGAGGAGAGTGAGCAGGCCGAAGCCTGTTGGAGTCAGTGGGCCAAGCTAGTGTCGTCCTGAGGAGAGTGAGCAGGCCAAAGCCTGTTGGAGTCAGTGGGCCAAAGCTAGTGTGGGCCAAAGCTAGTGTCCTGAGGAGAGTGGGTAGGCTGAAGCCTGTTAGAGTCAGTGGGCCAAAGCTAGTGTGTGTCCTGAGGAGAGTGAGCAGGCCGAAGCCTGTTGGAGTCAGTGGGCCAAAGCTAGTGTCAGGCCGAAGCCTGAGGAGAGCTGAGCAGGCCCGAAGCCTGTTGGAGTCAGTGGGCCAAAGCTAGTGTCGTCCTGAGGAGAGTGAGCAGGCCGAAGCCTGTTGGAGTCAGTGGGCCAAAGCTAGTGTCGTCCTGAGGAGAGTGAGCAGGCCAAAGCCTGTTGGAGTCAGTGGGCCAAAGCTAGTGTCGTCCTGAGGAGAGTGAGCAGGCCAAAGCCTGTTGGTCAGTGGGCAGTGGGCCAAAGCTGTTGGAGTGTCGTCCTGAGGAGAGTGAGCAGGCCGAAGCCTGTTGGAGTCAGTGGGCCAAAGCTAGTGTGGTCCTGAGGAGAGTGAGCAGGCCGAAGCCTGTTGGAGTCAGTGGGCCAAAGCTAGTGTGCTCCTGAGGAGAGTGAGCAGGCCAAAGCCTGTTGGAGTCAGTGGGCCAAAGCTAGTGTCGTCCTGAGGAGAGTGAGCAGGCCAAAGCCTGTTGGAGTCAGTGGGCCAAAGCTAGTGTCGTCCTGAGGAGAGTGAGCAGGCCGAAGCCTGTTGGAGTCAGTGGGCCAAAGCTAGTGTCGTCCTGAGGAGAGTGAGCAGGCCGAAGCCTGTTGGAGTCAGTGGGCCAAAGCTAGTGTCGTCCTGAGGAGAGTGAGCAGGCCGAAGCCTGTTGGAGTCAGTGGGCCAAAGCTAGTGTCGTCCTGAGGAGAGTGAGCAGGCCGAAGCCTGTTGGAGTCAGTGGGCCAAAGCTAGTGTCGTCCTGAGGAGAGTGAGCAGGCCGAAGCCTGTTGGAGTCAGTGGGCCAAAGCTAGTGTCGTCCTGAGGAGAGTGAGTAGGCCCTGTTGGAGAAGCCTGTTGGAGTCAGTGGGCCAAAGCTAGTGTCGTCCTGAGGAGAGTGAGCAGGCCAAAAGCCTGTTGGAGTCAGTGGGCCAAAGCTAGTGTCATCCTGAGGAGAGTGAGCAGGCCGAAGCCTGTTGGAGTCAGTGGGCCGAAGCTAGTGTCGTCCTGAGGAGAGTGAGCAGGCCGAAGCCTGTTGGAGTCAGTGGGCCAAAGCTAGTGTCGTCCTGAGGAGAGTGAGCAGGCCGAAGCCTGTTGGAGTCAGTGGGCCAAAGCTAGTGTCGTCCTGAGGAGAGTGAGCAGGCCGAAGCCTGTTGGAGTCAGTGGGCCAAAGCTAGTGTCGTCCTGAGGAGAGTGAGCAGGCCGAAGCCTGTTGGAGTCAGTGGGCCAAAGCTCGTTTACATTGAAGAAGGTGTTATTTAATTGGTTTTTAACATAATGTATTTTTGATATATTGTTGTTGTTTTTATCCAATGGAATTGTTGCCTTCTTGTGAGCCGCCATTCGGGGGCAGAGAAGGGCGGGCTATAAGTTATTGAAATAAATAATAATAAATAATAAATAATGGTTTCATCAGAGTTAGGCAGTCTTGTCTTAAATTACAGTTTTATGTAAATATTCAGAAGCATTTAACTTTCTGCTGCCTCAATAAATACAATTTTATTTCTTTTATTGCATTCACAAAGGATCAAAAGGCTTCAAGGCCGTGGGCAGCCAGCCATGTTTCCTCACAAAGGGCAGAACGGCAGTTGGAACTCTTGGCCTCAGCAGCCAGCCAGAGGCAGCAGCCAATCAGAACCCTGGCCCCTGGCACACTCAGCCAATCGGCTGCTGACACCTCTCTCTCTCTCCAGTCAGCCCACCATTTCAAATCCTCACACTCTGGGCCCATCAGCCTCCTGTCAGGCCATGCCATGCCCCTCTAGGAACCAGGCTTCCTCCTCTTCTGCCTTCCTTGCCTGGCTGGGACAGAAGAGAAGAGTTGGCCCCTCTGGCCTCTCCCTCCTCCTCCTTCCTCTCCTCCTTCTGGTGAGTCTTCATCCCAGGACTTCTTTCTTTCTTTCTCCAAAGGGCCGAAGAGGGAGGGCCGGAGTGGGCCCAGGCCTGGATTGGCCGTGGATTGGGGGCTGTCACGAAACGCCTAGTGGTCATCACGTGGGTCTGAGGCCTGTGGATGGAGGTTGGGAGAGAGAGAAGCCTTGGCTGACTGGAGGGACTAGGCCTGAGGCCCAGGCGTTGCCATAGCGACACAGCTCTCCAGGCGGCAGCAGGAAAGGGGCGGGGCTAACGGCCAGCCTGGGAAGGTTCCTGCCAAGGGTCAGTTCAGAGGAGAGACTCCTCCTGGCGAGGTGGGAGCAGCACTCCGGGGTCTCCCTGGTCACTCTGGTCATCTTGGGCCTTGCCTTCTTCAGGAATAATAGTATTTAACTCTGAGGACACACTACTGACACGGCCAATGTTGAATACTGGTGGGGTTGGGGGGACGACTGTTTTTGAATTCTGGGAGTTGTGGTTCACCAACACCAAAATGGAAGAGAAGGACAGGCAGAGAGATCTTCAGCCTTATCTACCAAAAGGGTTCCTATGTGTTTTCTGATGGTCTTTGGCAACCCCTCTGAAATCCCCTCGCGACCCCCCCAGGGGTCCCGACCCCCAGGTTGAGAAACACGGATCTAGGACCTTAAGATCTCCTTGGGAGGCCCTGCTCTCAGTCCCGTCTTTTTCACAGATTCGATTGGCGGGAGCGAGGGACAGGGCCTTCTCAGCGGTGGCCCCTCGGCTATGGAACGCCCTCCCTAGGGATATCAGATCGGCCCCCACCCTCCTAACATTTGACACAAAAAAGTTAAAACCTGGCTTTTTGAGCAAGCTTTCCCAAATGCAGTGTAGCAGACAAACTCTGATCTTCGGAACGACTGGACAGTGCGATTGGGCAACGGTTTTAGTAATGAGACGCTGAGGATTTATACTTTTATTGGTTTTATTTTATATTATATCTAATGTTATTTATGCTAAATGTTTTTAATGGTTTATATGTTGCTGCAGACATCACATTGTGCCTTTTGTAAACCGCCCTGAGTTGCCTTCGGGCTGAGAAAGGCGGTATATAAATATGGTTAATAAATCTATATAAATAAAAATGTAATGTCCGTTTGTGGGATTAACGTAACTCAAAAACCACTGGACGAATTGACACCATATTTGGACACAAGACACCTCCCAGGCCCACAAGTGACCGTCACTCATAAAAATACTGAACAACACAGCAGAAGAGACTTAAAAAGCCAAAAAAAATATGCAACGCATGCACAAAACTTGACTTGAGCGCGCTGGCCCTCATGTAACAGGATAATCATTTTGAGAAATTTGGGGGGACATCCTAGTCGTTCCAGGATCTGCCACAGACTATTGTACTGTACCATTATACTGTAGTATTCTTAGTAATTTTACATATAATATAAAATATATATTTAAAATATGGTATTATTATTAGTATTATATTGTATCACATTATACTATTATCAATATTGTATGTGTACACAATATATTATATTATATTTCGAGCAGAGTGCAGGAGACAAGGTGACACGGTCTTCCTGGCCCCTCTCTTCACTCTGGTCCCAGAGCAGCAGTGGGTGCTGGGGGGAGGGGCTCCCGTCTGAAATGGGACTGAAATGGTCAAGGGTCTGGAGAACAAGCCCTATGAGGAGCGGCTTAAAGAGCTGGGCATGTTTAGCCTGCAGAAGAGGGGACTGAGAAGAGACGTGATAGCCATGTATAAATACGTGAGAGGGAGGAGGGAGCACGCTTGTTTTCTGCTACCCTGGAGACTAGGATGCAATGGAGCAATGGCTTCAAAATACAGGAAAGGTGATTCCACCTGAACATGAGGAAAGACTTTCTGACCATGAGAGCTGTTCAGCAGTGGAACTCTCTGCCCCAGAGTGTGGTGGAGGCTCCTTCTATGGAGGCTTTTAAACAGACGCTGGATGGCCATCTGTTGGGGGTGCTTTGAAGGCGATTGTCCTGCTTCTTGGCAGAATGGGGTTGGACTGGATGGCCCACAAGGTCTCTTCCAACTCTACGATTCTAGACCCAGGAGACAAGGTGGCACGGTCTTCCTGGCCCCTCTCTTCACTCTGGTCCCAGAGCAGCAGTGGGTGCTGGGGGGAGGGGCTCCCGCCTGAAATGGGACTAAAATGGTCAAGGGTCTGGAGCACAAGCCCCATGAGGAGCGGCTGAAAGAGCTGCTGGGCATGTTTGGCCTGAAGGAGAAAGGGAGGCGCATGCACCACCTCATGTTCAGGCGGGATCTCCTCTCTTGTAGGTTGAAGCCACTGTTCTGCGTCCTAGTCTCCCAGGCAGCAGAAAACAAGCGTGCTCCCTCCTCCCTGTGACTTCCTCTCACATATTTATACATGGCTCCCGTATTTCCTCTCAGCTTTTTCTTCTGCAGGCTAAACATGCCCAGCTCTTTAAGCCGCTCCTCATAGGGCTTGTTCTCCAGACCCTTGATCCTTTCAGGCCCCCTCCTCTGGATACATTCCAGTTTGTCGACATCTCCCTTCAATTGCGGGGCCCAGAACTGGACTCAGTACTATTCCAGGTGTGGTCGGATCAAGGCAGAGTAGTTGTTCCATGTTACGTATTCAGGCGAATTGAACACGGCGATGAGGCAAGGCCCCTTTTTTATGAACATGAAACAAATACTTTTTGTGTTATAGCAGCCGCTGTCCGATCAAGGATACGACTTAAATACATAAATAATGGCGGCAGACACAACTTCAGATTGAAAACTTCATTGTATTTTAATTCCCATTAGAAATAAATAAGGGAACTGGGCAGCCAGCCATGTTTCCTCACAAAGGGCAGAACGGCAGTTGGAACTCTTGGCCTCAGCAACCAGCCAGAGGCAGCAGCCAATCAGAACCCTGGGCCCTGGCACACTCAGCCAATCGGCTGCTGACACATCTCTCTCTCCAGTCAGCCCACCATTTCAAATCCTCTCACTCTGGGCCCATCAGCCCCTCTGGCCTCTCCCTCCTCCTCCTCTTTGCAGCCTGTCTCTCCTCCTCCTTCCTCTCCTCCTGGGGAGTCTTCTTCCCATTCCTTCTCCAAAGGGCCGAAGAGGGGCCGAAGCCCAAAACACCCGGAGGGAGGGCCAGAGGGGCCCAGGCCAGTTCCACACACTGGTTGGCCTCCTCACACACGCGGAGACACGCACTCTGACCAAGAACAAGGAAGACAACCCCTCTCTAAGCTCTCTTCCTTCCTTGAAAGGAGATGGAGCCTGGCCTTGAGCCACGTGCGCCCTGGAGAAAAGGGGGCCTGGTGCACGTGGGGTTGGGGGTCAGCACAAGGGGAATGGGGGGGGGGGGGGGGGGGGGGAGGAAAGGGGTGCTTTGAATTATAAGGAAGATGAAGCGTAGTAATTTTTTCTACTTTACTTTCCAAACTCGCCAGAATGCGTGTATTTGCTTTCTTTTTCTTTCTATGCTTTCTTTACAGTCTTCGTAATTCTTATCTAGTGCCTGAAGTAAGAGTAAAGAGAAAAAACATAGTCTGAGAACATCTTTTATTGTAAACGTAGATCAACATTAAGTTCAAACCTGCAATAATCTCGAATTTTAATCCAATTACTCCTTTCAAAATTTCTATTTTCCTTGTCTCTTAATGACTCGGTTAGCCAGTCCATTTGTATCCCATCCATAATGTTTAAGATCCGCTCTTCTTTTGTGGGGGCTCCACTCCATTTCCAATATTTAGCATATCATATCTTTGCAGCAGTCGTGGTGGTTATAATTTTTTAACCCTGGAGTTCTGTTCGGGTGTACTGTACACTTGTTATGTTCAGGTCAATTTGACCCGAACCTATTAAAATGTTATTTTGAGCCACTGAAAAGTTCTTTTTAATACCTGTTGCATTATTATACTGTGTGTGATCATAGTTGTTCATTATGTAAAAAAATGGATAAAAAACCTTAATTTTTAAAATTTTGTGATTTATTAATGCAAAACAGCGTATTGCATTTTACACCAAAGTAAGATACTTGTGCTTTAATAATCAGCTATATCTTTTACAACAACATCAACAACAACTTCAGGTAACTATTAGTACAACTAACTTAAAACCCCTGCTGTTCTGTTAGGAAAAACTTACACTTGTTATGTTCAGGTCATTTTGACCCGGATGTTATTTTGATGTTATTTTGAGCCACTGAAAAGTTCTTTTTGAATACCTGTTGCATTATTATACTGTGTCTGATCATAGTTGTTCATTATCAAAGAAAAATTGAATAAAAAACTTTTAAATTTTTTTATGTTGATTTATGTAAAACAGCCTAATTTGCATATTACACCAAAGTAACAAACTTGTGCGTGAATAATCAGCTATATCTTTTACAACAACATCAACAACAACTTCAGGTAACTATTAGTACAACTAACTTAAAACTAAAATAAATTTTAACAGTATAAAAGCATTTTGAAAAAATAATCAGAAAAAATAATCAGAAAAAATAAAAAAATCAGTTTTCCCCCAAAGGTTTCTGCCAATCTATTTATTCAAAGGCAAAGAAAGAAAAGCACTTTTTCCACACCCCTTTCCCATCTACATCTTTCCCCCTTCTCCAGTTTCCCCCTTCCCACTGTCTTTCTTCTCCAGAAACCTCCTTTCCACCTCATAGCTGCCTCATTTCCCACCCTCAGCCTATACTCAAGTCAGTAAGTTTTCCCAATTTTTGTCCTAAAATTAGGTGCCTTATATTATATAGGTGTCAGCTTATACTAAAGTATATACTCAAGTTTATATGATATGTGCTTTCTCCCCTTTGTTTGTCCTTTGATGTATATGCAGACTCTCACTCTGACTGAATCTCTTTCCACATTCCATATCAGATATAATAACAGGCATATGAAAACACACAACAGTAAACAATAATGCAGCCAGGATAAGAAAAAATTGGTACTGGAAGAAAATGCATATGGTTTGTTCTGAAATCATTTGCATAAATGTATCCATCCATTTATGTCCACCTAAAGCAAGTAGATAACTTGATAAACAATAGTAGATGCAATAAGTAGTCTCAAAATAAACTAAAAATCCTTTGTTTTACTCAAAATATGGTATTAGATTAGTATAAAAGGCTACCGGGTCATTTTGACCCGAACATAACAAGTGTGTAAAAAACTGTAGCGCAAAAAGTAAAGCACCGAAACAAAAAAATTAAGTACCCTTAGTATGAACCCCGTAAATTAGGAAAATAGAAGGAACCACAAGTTTCAAAATCAAAAAATGAATGAATAAAAAAATATCTAATTTCCAAAACGGGTCAAATTGACCCGAACAGAACACCAGGGTTAAGTTAGATAATGAAAAATTAATAAATCTACAAGGCCACGATTTGAAATTTGGCTTCCATGGATATATGTGTTACAATAAATTAAAGGCAGATGCAAATTTCAATAATCATTACATAAGGAGCGCTCTACTAAAAGTTTGGCTAAAATACTAAAAGAGATGATAGAAAAGAAGACCTCTCTGGACCTCCCGAATGAGGCATCTAGGACGAGGGAAGCTGATGGTGGCAAGTGGAGAACGTACAAGGATTTGTTAAGTGGGAATGGGCAAAAATATACACTGAAATCGAAAGAACAATCAGACATCGAGGGGAAAAGAACGGACTGGTTTCCTTGCCTACAATTAAGAGAGACATTCAAAGTAGATGATAATATTGGGTTTGAAGACCAAATTAACGAAATGGAAGAAATAATTTTGGAAAAAGAAGACAAATTAGTAGGGAAATTATATAAAATTCTATTAAAATGGGATTATGAAAAATATCAAGATAGGGAATTTATGGAAAAATGGTCTAGAAATGTAGGATATAAAATAAAAATTAATACTTGGCGCTCAATTTGGAAAAGAAACATGAACGAAATTTACTGTTATTCATATCAAGAAAATTGGATAAAAATGATATATAGATGGCATTTAGATCCAGAGAAATTGGCGAAATTCTACAAAAATACAAATCCAAAATGTTGGAATTGCGGAGAGAAAAACGGTACATATTTCCACTTACGGTGGCTATGTCCCAAAGCCAAGAAATTTTGGAAAATGATACATAAGGAGATTGAGGAAATATTGAATTGCAGAATGGAAAGGAAACCAGACTCGTTCTGATTAGGGAGAGCGGGTTTCCGTCCTGCTTGAGCTCCTTCTGCTGGAGGCTCTGGGTGGTCCCTGAGAGAGATTCAGGGACATTGAGGCGGACATCAATGCAGTTATTTTGCGCCTGGAAGGATACAGAGTATTCCAGAAATAGTATAATTTTTTTCTAAACCACAGGGCTATTTTCAAAAAACGTGCCAAGACATACGGATGGCCCTCAAAATGGCCAGAATGAACTGAGCTCACCGTCTGCTCTTCCTGCGTCTTCTCTGCCTGGCTCAGGAGGAAGCCTTCTGCCAGGGCCACCGCCTGGGAACTGGTCTCTGCCCCACATTCCCTCACCCAGGACGACATCTCGGAGGGAAGGAGAGCCAGGAGCTGCTCCAAGACCACCAAGTCCAACATCTCCGCCTTGGTGCGCCTTTCTGGTTGGAGCCACTGGCGGCAGAGAAGGTGCAGCCGGCTGCAAACCTCCCGAGGTCCTGACGTCTCCCTGTAGCCAAAGTCCCTGAATCGCTGGCATAGGAAATCTGGAGTGAGCACTCCCTCTGGCAGGCTCTCCTGGGTGGCTCTCTCCTCGAATGCTCCACTCGGCTTGGCCTGAATGAGGGAAGGGCCTTTTCCCAGGCTGGGCTCAGAAGAGTCTTTCCCTCCCATCTTCTCAGGAAGACCTTGCGCTGTTGCCAGGATCTCCTGCAAGGCAAAAACATTGGGAACATTACTGAGGGTAGAAAGAAAGGGGCAGGAAAAGCAAGCAAGGTGTTTGATGGGATAGAAAGAAAATGGGGGAAACAACCCCAGTCCCATTTTAGCATATCTCGATGGCCATAAATGATGTCGCTTTTCAGTCCTTTTCCACCACTTACAAGATATTTTGGTGTCCAGAGCAAACAAGGCAGCACCTACTTATGCTTGGGATAAACTCTAGTTTACACCAGCAGTTCCCAAACCTTTTGCTCAAAGAAACCTTCAGAAGATTTCTTTTTCTTCCTCATGAAACCCTAACTCTGTCCCTAAGAAGAACTGTGAACCCGCAAAGATATTCCTTTTTTCATCTACTCCTATTGGCTGAGTGTTTTGTATAATGTAGTAGGTTTCGAAATTAAGAGAAAACAATGTATTGTTGAAGGCTTTCATGGCCAGAATCACTGGGTTGCTGTAGGTTTTTCGGGCTGTATGGCCATGTTCTAGGACAGTGCTGTCCAACTTCTGGCGGGTCCAGGGCCAGATAAGAGGTCACTGATGACCTGCGGGCCACTCGGCCCCGCCCCCCAGGCCCCGCCCCCAGGCCCCGCCCCCAGCCCAGGCCCCACCCTCCTAAAGCCACCGAAAAAGGAGGAGTAGGGCGGCGCCAAGAGCAGCGCGTCACAGGCCTGGCGTGACGCGCTGCTCTTGGCACCGCCTACTCCTCCGCCGCCCCTCCCTTCCTAGGCCGGGGGAGCGCGAAGGGCAGAAGGCGGCGCCAACGAGCGTCACAGGCCTGGCGTGACGCTGCCCCTTGGCGCCTACTCCTCCTTTTCGGCGCCCCCTCCCTTCCTAGGCCGGGAGCCACCGAAAGGAGGGTGGCGGCGCCAGAGCAGCGCGTCACAGGCCTGGCGTGACGCGCTGCTCTTGGCACCGCCTCCTTCTCCTTTCGGCCCCCCTCCCTTCCTAGGCTGGGGGAGCCACCGAAAAGGAGGAGTAAGGCGGTGCCAAGAGCAGCGCGTCACGCCAGGCCTGTGACGCTGCTCTTGTACCGCCTTCTGCCCTTTTTCGCTCCCCTGCCCTAGGAAGGAGGGCGCAAAAGGCAGAAGGCGGCACCAACGGCAGCGCGTCACAGGCCTGGCGTGACGCGCTGCCCCTTGGCACCGCCTACTCCTCCTTTTCGCACCCCCTCCCTTCCTAGGCCGGGAGCCGCCGAAAAGGAGGAGTAGGCGGTGCCAAGGGGCGCGTCATGCCAGGCCTGTGACGCTGCTCTTGGCGCCGCCTTCTGCCCTTTCGGCGGCTCCCGCCCTAGGTAGGAGGGGCAGGGAGGAGGAGCTAGCTCTCTTCCTCCTCCCTGCCCCGCCTCCCCTTCCCCCGGCCATTTTTTTAAAAAAATCAATTTTTTTAAAATTTAAAAATGGCAGCTGAGGGCATAGGTGGGGCCATGTCCAACAGGCTACGGGGCCGGATCCGGCCCGGGCCGCCAGTTGGACAGCCCTGTTCTAGGAGAGAAAGATTTTAAATACAGTGACAAAGCTTTAGTTTGGTACAGGAAGTTTTTGAATTCACAGCTAAAGTGATGAACGACCCTGTTTCATTTTGTTTGGAGACTGGGCTCTATGTCCAGCAGCTGAATATAATAATAGTAATAGCAACAACACATTCTCCCCATTTGATGACTTCAATGCAGTTATTTTGGGCCTGGAAGAGCACAGAGTATTCCAGAAGTAGGATGGAGAAAGATCAGGGTCCTCAAATTGGAGCAGAGTAGCAACTGAGCTCACCGTGGACCTGGAGGTGAGAGCAGGAGGGGCAGAGCAGGTGGGGAAAGAGGCCGAGGGAGCAGAGCCCGGCTTCTCCCTCACATGGGCCCCATCTTGGAAAGAAGGCAGGATGTTTAACTTGTCCATCAGTCCCAAGGGGAGTGAACCCAAGAGGAAATGCCTCACCTGTCCTTCCTGCTTCTCGTCCTCTGCCCGACTCAGGAGGAAGCCTTCCGCCAGGGCCACCGCCTGGGAACAGGTCTCTGCCCCACACTCTCGGACCCAGCTGCCCATCTCTGGGGGCAGGATGCTCAGGAACTGCTCCAGGATCACCAGGTCCAGCATCTCCGCCTTGGTGTGCTCCGGCTTCAGCCACTGGCGGCAGAGAGAGTGGAGGCGGCTGCAAACCTCTCTGGGCTCCTCGCCCTCTCGGAAGGAGCACTGCCTGAAGCGCTGGTGCTGTGTGTCGGAGCTAGAAAGGTCCCAGGATGCTGCACTGCTCCCAAGTCCTGCTTCAGGTCTAGGTGAGTTGGGTCTCTCCATGTTGGAACCACTGTTTGGAGAAGAAGCAAACTGGATCCAAGAGGCTCTTCCTGGCTCGTCTGTCTATCGAAAGAATTCCCTCAACAGGCTCTGAATGGAAAAAGGGAAGAAGAGAAAAATAAAGAAAGAAAATTAAAGTCAAGGCCTTTGCGGACGACGTGGTTTTGATTATAAATCTAGAAGGCCACGATTTGAAATTCGGCTTCCATGGATATATATGTTACAATAAATTAAAGGCAGATGCAAATTTCAATAATCATCACATAAGGAGCGCTCTACTAAAAGTTTGGCCGAAATACAAAAGAGATGATAGAAAAGAAGACCTCTCTGGACCTCCCAAATGAGGCATCTAGGACGAGGGAACCTGATGGTGGCAAGTGGAGAACGTACGAGGATTTGTTAAGTGGGAATGGGCAAAAATATACGCTGAAATCAAAAGAACAATCAGACAAAGAGGGGAAAAGAAGGGACTGGTTTCCATACCTAACATTAAGAGAGAAATTTAAAGTAGATGATAATATTGGGTTTGGAGACCAAATTAACGAAATGGAAGAAATAATTTTGGAAAAAGAAGACACATTAGTAGGGAAATTATATAAAATTCTTTTAACCCTGGAGTTCTGTTCGGGTGTACTGTACACTTGTTATGTTCGGGTCAATTTGACCCGAACCTATTAAAATGTTATTTTGAGCCACTGAAAAGTTCTTTTTAATACCTGTTGCATTATTATACTGTGTGTGATCATAGTTGTTCATTATGTAAAAAAAATGGATAAAAAACCTTAATTTTTAAATTTTTGTGATTTATTAATGCAAAACAGCCGTGTGCATTTTACACCAAAGTAAGATACTTGTGCTTTAATAATCAGCTATATCTTTTACAACAACATCAACAACAACTTCAGGTAACTATTAGTACAACTAACTTAAAACCCCTGCTGTTCTGTTAGGAAAAACTTACACTTGTTATGTTCGGGTCATTTTGACCCGGATGTTATTGATGTTATTTTGAGCCACTGAAAAGTTCTTTTTGAATACCTGTTGCATTATTATACTGTGTCTGATCATAGTTGTTCATTATCAAAGAAAAATTGAATAAAAAACTTTTTAAATTTTTTTATGTTGATTTATGTAAAACAGCCTAATTTGCATATTACACCAAAGTAACAAACTTGTGCGTGAATAATCAGCTATATCTTTTACAACAACATCAACAACAACTTCAGGTAACTATTAGTACAACTAACTTAAAACTAAAATAAATTTTAACAGTATAAAAGCATTTTGAAAAAATAATCAGAAAAAATAATCAGAAAAAAATAAAAAAAATCAGTTTTTCCCCCAAAAGGTTTCTGCCAATCTATTTATTCAAAGGCAAAGAAAGAAAAGCACTTTTTCCACACCCCTTTCCCATCTACATCTTTCCCCCTTCTCCAGTTTCCCCCTTCCCACTGTCTTTCTTCTCCAGAAACCTCCTTTCCACCTCATAGCTGCCTCATTTCCCACCCTCAGCCTATACTCAAGTCAGTAAGTTTTCCCAATTTTTGTCCTAAAATTAGGTGCCTTATATTATATAGGTGTCAGCTTATACTAAAGTATATACTCAAGTTTATATGATATGTGCTTTCTCCCCTGTGTGCGTCCTTTGATGTATATGCAGACTCTCACTCTGACTGAATCTCTTTCCACATTCCATATCAGATATAATAACAGGCATATGAAAACACACAACAGTAAACAATAATGCAGCCAGGATAAGAAAAAAATTGGTACTGGAAGAAAATGCATATGGTTTGTTCTGAAATCATTTGCATAAATGTATCCATCCATTTATGTCCACCTAAAGCAAGTAGATAACTTGATAAACAATAGTAGATGCAATAAGTAGTCTCAAAATAAACTAAAAATCCTTTGTTTTACTCAAAATATGGTATTAGATTAGTATAAAGGCTACCGGGTCATTTTGACCCGAACATAACAAGTGTGTAAAAAACTGTAGCGCAAAAAGTAAAGCACCGAAACAAAAAAAATTAAGTACCCTTAGTATGAACCCCGTAAATTAGGAAAATAGAAGGAACCACAAGTTTCAAAATCAAAAATGAATGAATAAAAAAATATCTAATTTCCAAAACGGGTCAAATTGACCCGAACAGAACACCAGGGTTAATCCAATCTTTTATCCAGGCTATGCAATTTGCTTCAAAAGAGAGCTTTATATTTGGGACCCCGAGACCCCCCCCCTTTCTTTAGTGTCTCTTAATGTTTTCATCTTTACCCGAGGTTTCTTCCCACCCCAGACAAACCTCTATAAATCTTCCATCCATATCTTAACGCCAATTAAATTTTTTATTATAGGAAGTGTTGTAAAAAAAATTGTTTTGGAAGTACAGTATATTCATCTTAATCTATGCTATCCTTCCTAAAAAGAATATGTTCAGTTTCGACCATTTAGCGAAATCCTTAGATATATCCTTCCACTTATCCGTATAATTATTTCTAAATAATTGTGAATTTTTGGAGGTCAGAGTTATTCCTAAATATTTAACCTTCTTTGATATTTTCATTCCGGATTTCTTCTGTAGAACCTGTTTCTTTTCTTCTGATATATTTTATATATCAGAAGAAAAGATATATCTCTGTTTTATCTTTATTTATTTTGAATCCCGCCACCCTTCCCAATTCTTCTACTTTATCTAGCCAATTTGTTATGGAGTCTACTGGATTCTCAATAATCAAAACCACATCGTCTGCAAAGGCCTTGACTTTAATTTTCTCTTTCTTTTATTTGGACACCTCTTAAATTTCCGTCTTCCCTTTTTCCATTCAGAGCCTGTTGAGGGAATTCTTTCCATAGAAAGACGAGCCAGGAAGAGCATCTCGGATCCAGTTTGCTTCTTCGACAAACAGTGGTTCCAACATGGAGAGACCCAGCTCACCTGGACCTGAAGCAGGACTTGCGAGCAGAACAGCATCCTGGGACCTTTATATCTTCAACGCACAGCACCAGCGCTTCAGGCAGTCCTCCTTCCGAGAGGGCGAGGGGCCCAGAGAGGTTTGCAGCCGCCTCCACTCTCCTTGCCGCCAGTGGCTGAAGCCGGAGCAACACAGCAAGGTGGAGATGCTGGACCTGGTGATCCTGGAGCAGTTCCTGAGCATCCTGCCCCCAGAGAAGGGGGTCTGGGTCCGAAAGTGTGGGGCAGAGACCTGTTCCCAGGCGGTGGCCCTGGCGGAAGGCTTCCTCCTGAGTCGGGCAGAGGACGAGAAGCAGGAAGGACAGGTGAGGCATTTCCTCTTGGTTTCGCTCACCTTGGGACTGATGGATAGGTTACACGTACATCCTGCCTTCCTTCCAAGATGGGGCCCATGTGAGGGAGAAGCCAGGCTCTGCTCCCTCGGCCTCTTTTCCCACCTGCTCTGCCCCTCCTGCTCTCACCTCCAGAGCCAATGTGAGCTCAGTTACTCCTCTACTCTAATTTTTGACCTCAAACATTGAAAATGATGAGAGTGGGAGTGTGGCATTTGTTTCAAACTCAGCGTTATTCTGCACATAGGTCTGGTTTTTTAAAATTTTCTCCACTCTACTTATGGAATTTTCTGTGTTATTCCTTGTCCAAAATAACTGCATTGATGTCCAGCCTGATGTCTCTGAATCGGAGGAACGTCCACCAGACACCACCCAGACCCTCCAGCAGAAGGAGTTCAGTCAGGACGGAGATGGGGCTGCATCCTTGCAGGGTAAGGAGGGGCCCTTCTGGGAGTTCCAATATTTTATGCCAATGCAAATTCCCC
>JARBWK010000299.1:0-38261 GCA_030556195.1 Anolis apletophallus | reverse complement strand
TTTGCCTCCGCCCCCAGCGTGCCGAATACGGACGGAGCTGCTGTGGCGGGTTTACAGGCTTGGCTTCAGCGCCTGCAGGAGCTTCTGGGCATGCGCAGAAGCTCCTGCAGGCGCAAAGCCTGTAAACACGTCACGTGGCACTGAATGGGCAGGCAGGGGCGGAGGCATAGGGAAAGGCGCGGAGACAAGGGGGCACCAAAGTAATGTTCACTTACCATATAAAATAACCTTAGACCGCCCCTGGCTCCAAGTGCCCGTATGTCAGCAATAATCTGCCCAGAGACAGCAGATCAAAGAAAGAGCCATCCTAAGGGTTAATGTGAAGAATGTTATTTGCTGATAAGAATGAGTGTATATACCTTGTAACTGCGTAGCTCTGATTGTTCCCCCTCTTTATCTGTTTTAGATATTTGATTGAAAATAAAAACTTTGAAACAGGGAAAAAAAAGAAAAAAAGAAAAAGGGCCGCAACTGCGAGCGGTTTCGATGGCCTTGGAGCTGTGTTGCCTAGTTTCCGACTAAAGAATCCATTAACAACACTTCGATATAAAGGGATACAACTTTGGAACAGGCAAGTGTGACACTTTGCGATTCCTGAGGGTTTTCGACTAGTCTGAAATGCCTAGAAGGGGTGACCCTGTCTGGGCAGAGGGTAAAGGGGAGGAATTGCCCCCCCCCCTTTTGACCCGAGTTTATTGTGCACAAGTTCAGAAGGGTGACCCGACTTGGAACTAGAGGAAGGGGGGAATTGCTTGCCTTGTCCCTGGAAAATGTACATGAAGGTGTGGTGATCGGTAGAGCCAAAAAGAAAAAAAGAAAAAAAAGAGAGGGAAAGATCACAAATTCCCCGAAATAGTTCCGCTACAGGTGAACTATAAATCCCAGCAACTACAACTCCCAAATGGCAAAGTCTATTTTCCCAAAACTCCACCAATGTTCACATTTGAACATACTGAGTATCTATGCCAAGTTTGGTCCATATCCATCATTGTTTGAGTTCACAGCGCTCTATGGATATTGGTCAGGGCTGTCCAACTTCTACGGGCCAAAGGGTGACTGATCACCTGAGGGGCCGAAGGGTCTGCCTTCACCCCCGGCTCCGCCCCCTCCCTGGCTCCGCCCCCACCCAGGCTCCTCCCCTGGCTCCACCCCCTCCCCAGCTCCAATTTACTTACAATTGACCTTGAGTTGTGGAGTTGTAGTTCACCTCCATCCAGAGAGCACTGTGGACTCAAATAATGATGGATCTGGACCAAACTTGGCATGAATACTCAATATGCCCAAATGGGAACACTGGTGGATTTGGGGAAATGTTTCCTAATACCTTTGAGTTATTTGAGTCCACACTCCAATTGGGACACACCAAAAAAAACCCAAACACCTCGATGCCGTCGCAGGTCTTGATGGGGCCTCCTTTCGCCGAGGTGGGGGGGGGGAGGCCCAAAGAGCTCCCTCCCTCCCTGAAGGGAAAACAAGCTGCGGGGGCAGGCGCAAAGGAAGCCACGTTGCGCCCTGCACGCGGGGGAAGGCAGCACAACAAGGGGGAGGGGGCGCAGAGGAGGGGACGGAAGCGTCGCCAAGGAAACCGCCACTGAGGGACCCCTCCCCCCCTCACCCAACGTCCCACTGTTTTTAGATTGATTGATTCGAGCCAGGCCCTTCCTTACCCATACTGCGGGAGCCCCGTCACAGGGCCGAAGCGGCAACGCCGCCGCCGTCCCCGACGAGCCCCGCTGGAGCCGCGGCCACGCTCAGGCCGGGCGTGACGGCTCTCCCCATCCGCGGGGCGGGAAGCGAGGGCCCTCCACAGGAAGAGGGCGGAGCCAGGAGGGGCTTTCCCTGCCTCACTCCCCTCCTCCCTCTCTCTGAGGGAATGGGGGCTGGCCTGGAAGCAGCCGCGAGGGGGAGGCGCATGCCCAGGCCGGCCGCAAATCCCGCAGGACCGAGATTTCGGCTGCTATCGCGAGACTACGCAGCCACTGACGGGATTTCGACCTTCCTCGAAATCCCGTCTGTGGCTGGCGTAGTCTCGCGATGCTTGCCTAAACCCAGAAGTAGGTATTTATTTATTTTAATTTGTATTTTATTAAAACAAGTTAGGGGGCCGGAAGGAAGGGGCTCGGGGGCCGTGTACGGCCCCAGGGCCGCCTGTTGGACAGCCCTGATATAGGTGAACTACAACTCTAAAACTCAAGGTCAATGCCCACCTTATGGGCCAACATTAGAGGCACGCCGAGGCCTTGCTTTATTTGTCCATGGAATCAACGTAATGTGATGGTTTCCATCATTGGAAAATGAACAAGCAAACAAAATAGAGGAATCGCTTGGGCTGGGATAAGAGGCACGCCGAGGCCTTGCTTTATTTGTTCATGGATTCACCACAATGCGACGTTTTGCATCATTGGAAAACGAACAAACAAACAAACAAAAAAAGCAGAGGGCGAAACCACAACTGGGCAGATCGAGATGCTCTTTCACAAAGGGATGGGCCGTTGGCTGCATTCGAGTCGGGGGAAACCGGAACAAGAGTCCTTCACCTTTCGACCAATCTTTTCCAGGTGCTTTGCAGACCCCAGAAGAACAAAACCGCAAGACCGGGAGACCGGACCTCTGTTGGACAGACAAGAATAGACCCGGGCGATGGATTTTTTGTGTTTTTCTGGCAAGTTGAGACATTACGGGGAAGGGGAAGTTGGGATGCGCAAAGGGCGAAAGCAAAGGGTGTTAGCAAGCGGTGAAGGTCTTCCAGAAGAAGTTTTTGCACGGGGCTTTGCGGTCTCGCTGGGTGAGCTGGGATAACCTCCCCAGCACCGAAGCCTCGTCCTCCAGTTTGCTCTCCAGCGGATCTTCCAATTCGGAAGGTGTCGGCTCTCGACCCACTTCGGCCCCGTCCAAGAGCTCCGCCAGCATTTTCAGGATCAGGACTTTGCGGGCTTTGGTTTGCTCCTGGGAAGACGACACAAACAAAGAGAGGGAGAGAGACAAAGAATGGGAAGAGATGTGAAAAGAAGGCATGGAATGGTGAACACTTGGCATGAGAAAAAAGTTATGAAAATGAAATGATTCGTAAGAAATTCGTAAGAAATGCTACTTTTGAGTATTTCCGCACCTGGAACGCCAACCAGGAAGTGGACTTTCTTTATAGAACTTCGGGGCCAGGATTTTCTTAAGTGTCGTTATTAGGTCGTAGGGGGCACCCTCCTTCTCTCTCACCACCCTCCCGCCTCCCTTGCCAATAAGTATTATGGCAAGGCAAGCCCTAAACTCGCTCCTTCTTTCGGCTGGAAGCCTGGAAAAAATGTAAACAGAGAGGTTTACTCAGAAGTAAATCTGCAAAGGAGGGCACTTTGGATGAAGTGCCCTCCTTTGTGGATTTACTTCTGAGTAAACCTCTCTGTTTACATTTTTTCCAGGCTTCCCTGCCTCTCCTGCCTGCCAGGATCTAAAGCAGTGTTTCTCAACCTGGGGGTCGGGACCCCTGGGGTGTGGGGATGTCAGAGGGGTCGCCAATGACCATCAGAAAACATAGTATTTTTGTTGGTCATGGTGGTTCTGTGGAAGTTTGACCCAATTCTATAATTGGTGGGGTTCAGAGTGTTCTTTGATTGTAGGTGAACTATAAATCCCAGCAATTAGAGCTCCCAAATATCAAGGCCTATTTTCCCCAAATTCCACCAGTGTTCACATTTGGGCATATTTAATATTCATGCCAAATTTGGTCCAGATCCATTATTGTTTGAGTCCACAGTGCTCTCTGTATTTAGATGACTACAACTCAAAAACTCAAGGTCAACGCCCACCAAACCCTTCCAGTATTTTCTGTTGGTCATGTGTGCCAAGATTGGTTCAATTCCCCCATTGGTGGAGTTCAGAATGTTCTCCGATTGTAGGTGAACTATAACTCCCAGCAACTACAACTCCCACATGACAATATCAATCCCCCTGCCCCCACCTCACCAGTATTCAAATTTGGGTATATCGGGTATTTGTGCCAAATTTGGTCCTGTGAATGAAAATACATCCTGCATATCAGATATTTACATGACGATTCATAACAATAGCAAAATTACAGTTATGAAGTAGGAACAAAAAATTTATGGTTGGGGTCACCACAACATGAGGAACTGTATTAAGGGGTCGCGGCATTAGGAAGGTTGAGAAACACTGATCTAAAGCATCAAGGAGTATTGGGGTGAGAAACCAACCTAATGTATAATAGAATGAATGCTACTGTAAGTGCCTAATATTATAAGTAATCCAACTGGTCATATACCTACATTCCATGCACATGCAATAATACAGCAGTAATAACAATGGGTATAAGAAGAGGTAAAATTCAAACCCGAAGTATTCTGACTGGTCCCTCCTCAAACTGCAAAAGGCTCTTCTCTGAGCCGGGAAAAGCAAAACCCGGGCACAGCGTTTGCTGCCTGGGTGCACACACATACATATTCTTTGGGGGATTTGCTGCAGAATCTGGGCTCATAGAGAAGATTCTGCAGCAAATCCCCCAAAGAATATGTATGTGTGTGCACCAGGCAGCATGCCCGAGGTTTTGCTTTTCCCTGGCTCATAGAAAGAGCCTTTTGCAGTTTTCACAGCGAGGAGGGACCAGAGTCAGAATACTTCGGTTGAATTTTTACCTCTTCTTATACCCATTGTTATTACTGCTGTATTATTGCATGTGCATGGAATGTAGGTATATGACCAGTTGGATTACTTATAATATTAGGCACTCACAGTACCATTCATTCTATTATACATTAGGTTGGTTTCTCACCCAATACTCTTTGATGCTTTAGATCCTGGCAGGGCAGGAGGAGTGGATGGCTCTCCCTGCCCCTTCTGCCTGCCAGGATCTAAAGCCTTGAAGAGGCTTCATGAGGGGCCAACTTCAGCCCTCAGGTGTTTTGGACTTCAACTCCCACCATTCCTCACAGCCTCAGGCCTCTTCCTTTCCTCTCAGCCTGGGCAAACTTGGGCCCCTCGCTCCCTCAGGATCGGGGTGAGAGAGAGAGCCAGCGAGGAGCGAGGGGGCTCCTCCTCCTTTTTTTTTGCTGCTTCCAAGAATAGAATACCCCTCCTCCCTCCTCCTTCCCTCCCTCCTTCCTATTTGGAGAGTCCCATCTAGAATTCAGTGTGATTTATTCAAGTTTTGGCCTACAACTCCCAGAAATCCCAGCCAATTTACCAGCTGTTAGGATTTCTGGGAGTTGTAGGCCAAAACCATCTGGAATGCGCATGCGCTGGCATACGAACTACTAACGAATTCCGTTAGTAATTAAGTTACATTTTAGAAATTTTTGGAAATTTTTTTGTAAGTCTTTCTTTTACTAATCAAAAAAAATCCCCCCCCATTTGATTTTAGAATCGCCATTTTGGGGTTCGAAACCATGCCTAGTAAACACTACAGTTGCATCTTCGGTGAAAGTTTTAGCCCACCAAGAAAGAGTGAAGGACGGAGTCTAAAGAGAAGAAAATCCATCCAGGCCCTTGAGACAAATGGAGGATGATCATAAGTTATATCCCACCACCATCTCCCCGAAGGGACTCGGAGCGGCTCACAACAGCACTCCAAAGTGCTGCACACATAAAACACACACTACACCTATCTATCTATTAGGCTTGGTTGATCAAAAAAAATCGTGGTTCTAAAATTAAATGGGGGGGGGGGGTATTAGTAATAGAAATACTTACAAAAAAAATTCCAAAAAATCTTAATTGATATATAATTAATAACAAAATTCGTTATTAGTTCTAAATTGTCCAAAGCAGGGAAACAGGACTGACACTGTTAAAAGCACAGGCAAATCAAGGGGGCAACATTTCCCTTCACCTCTGGAGTGCAATTCACTGGAGCTGAAGATTTATAGCATACTAGCTGTACCCGGCACGCGTTGCTGTGCCCTATTTAGGAGATGCGAGAAAGTCTGTGTATGTAAGGGTTGAAATTGTTGTTAGTTATGGTGTTGTTGGGGCCCTGGCTGTGTCGTTGTGGGTTGTTCTGGTGGGTGGGATGTTGAAGTCCTGGGGAGTTGTTGGTGTGTGGTGTTGCTGGCGTTCTGCATAGCTTGTAGATATACAATGTTTTTTGTCTTTCCGTCTGCTGTGTTGATGTAGAGGTTGATGCTTGTGTGGGTGGGGTACTTTGGAAGTGAGTGGAGGTACTTGAAATCCCATCATCCATGGTGTGCCCTCCTCTGAACTGCAGTCGGATGGAGTGAGGGTCATGGGGGGCATTGTGTGCCAAGTTTGGTCTTTATTGGTCTTGGTTCTGGGCCACAGTGGTCTGTGGGGAATGATGGGTTTTGAAGTACTACAAATCCCATAATCCATGGAGGTACTTCAACTCCCATAATCCATGGTCCACCCTCCTCCAAACTGTAGTAGAATGTAGCGTGGGTCATAGGGGCTCTGTGTGCCAAGGTAGGTTACTGTCAATTCAGGCCATACACAATGTCCCATGAGCTGAGGCCTAGTCAGGAACAGCAAGTTAATGAAGCCTTACTGTCATTTCAGGCCATACACAATGTCCAGTGAGCTGAGGCGTAGTCGGGAGAATCAAGTTAATGAAGCCTTACTGTCAATTCAGAGCGTAAACAGCATTCCATTAAGTGAGGCCTAGTCAGGGAAATTAAGTTAATGAAGCCTTACTGTCAATTTTGGGCATGGTCTGTGATTTGTAGGGGTGTAAATTTTCTGTGGGAAGTGGGCTGGGTGGCCACCTGTGGGGAGGGCTCTGCTTGTGCCTTCCTACATCAAAGCAGAAGCGGGTTGGGCTTGGTGCCCAACTCTAGGAGTCTATTATTATTATTGGACAGGGGCTGGATGGCCATCTGTGGGGAGGGATTGAGCTGTGCCTTTCCTTCCTGGTAGAAGGGGCTTTTTCCCCCTTCAGCCCTCCAAGGACCTCTCTAGGAGTGGCGATTTTTCTCTATGGTTTTTCTTTCTTCTGTAGTTTTCCTTGTCTCCGTGTGGTCTTCTCACTCCCTCCTCCCCTTCTTTCAGCCTTTCTTATGTCCTTCTCCTCTTTCCTTCTATCTACCCTGATTTTCTGGGTGTTTAAACTGCTTTTTCCACTGCTGTCCTCCAAGCCGCTCTAGGAGCGGTGAATATTTCTCTATGGTTCCGCTTGCTTTTTCACTTCCTCCAGGAAAACCTTTCACTTTAATTAGGCTCCGACCAGGCAACGGGCCGTGATATGACTGTAAGTTCCCTAAAAAGTTATTTTGGAGGAGATAAATATTCCTATTAGAATAACTGAGAGGGAACATACGAACCAATTACAATAATTAAGAAAATTGGGGGCCCCCAAGATTGGTAAATAAATTACACTTCCGGGTTGGCGGTTGTGGTTCAAAAAACAATTAAATTAACTTTTTATACGAATTTAATACGATTTCAAATAATTTTTAAACCGCAGAAACCAAGCCTACTACGGTATCTATCCATCTTCTATCTGGTGCTGTTTAGAGGAGGGTGGACCACAGATTATGGGACTTGCAGTACCTTCAGTAATTTCATGATACCATTGCAACTCCCAATAATGATGGATCAAGGCCAAACTTGGCAGACAGAGCCTCCATGACCCACTCTACATCCTGGTGTGGTTTGGAGGAGGTTAGACCATGGACGATGGGACTTACTGTGCCTTCACTAACTTCCTGACACCACTGTGAGCCACATAAATAACTGCTAAAGACCAACTACTACGTTTCTCGAAAAACCCGGGCACCGCTGGGTCCCCAAGCTAGTGTATATAACAAAAGTCAGTGTTTGCGGGTGGTGGTGTGGTGGTGCGGTGGGAGGAATATGTGCCAGCGTTTCGATTGGCTGTCACTGTGGGATTATTTGCATAAAGGGCTTTGATTGGCCAGTCTCAGAACTCCAATATTCTAAGGCCCCAGAGAGAGGGGATTGGTTGCCACTGAAATGGTATTTGCATAAAGGAATCCGATTGGCCAACCACATTCCAACATTCTAAAGTGACTCAGAGGGAAAAGGAAAGGCCTCAGGCAGTCAGACACTGCGGCCCACAGCAATGACGGATCAGGACCAAACTTGACAAACAGGGGCCCAAAGGCCCACTTCACAATCTGGTGTGGTTTAGGGCAGGAGGTGCCACGAATGATGGGATTTGCATTACCTTCACCTCATTCACTTCCCAAACAACACTGTAGCCCCTATAAATCACAGACCAGGCCCAAAATTGACAGCAAGGCTTCCTCAACTTGATTTTCCTGACTAGGCCTCAGCTCATGGGATATTGTTAGGCTTCCTCAAATTGATTTTCCTGACTAGGCCCCCAACAATGACAGAACAAGACCAAACTTGGCACACAGACCCCCCCCCCCCAAGGTGCACCCTACATCCTGGTGCAATTTGAGGGAGGATGGACCATGGATGATGGGACTTGCAGTACTTTAATTCACTTCTTTACAGTACTATGGCCCACACCAATGACGAATCAGGACCAAGCTTGGCACACAGAGGCCCAATGGCCCACTTTAGAAACCTGCTTCGGTTTACGCCATGATGCCTCACAAATGATGGGATTTGCAATACCTTCACCCGATTCATTTCCCACAGAACATTGCAGCCACTACAAATCAGAGACCAGGCCCAAACTTGGCACACAGAGTACCCATGACCCACTCTACACCCTGGTGCAGTTTGGAGTGGGACGGACCATGGATGATGGGAGTTGAAGTACCTTCACTCACTTTCCGAGACCGCTGCCACCCTCATCCAATGACTGATCAAGACCAAATGTGACACACAGAGCCCCCATGACCCACTCTACATCCTGGTGCTGTTTGGAGGAGGGCGGACCATGGCCGATGGGACTTGCAGTACCTTCACTAAGTTCCTGAGACCACTGCAAGCCACATAAATATATAATAGGACCCAACCTTGGCACACAATGCCTTCCTCAAATAACCCGGGCACCGCCGGGTCCTCAGCTAGTAAGAATATAAAAGGAGCCTCCGGTGGTGCAGTGGGTTAAACCGCTGAGCTGCTGAATTTGCTGACCGAAAGCTCAGCGGTTCAAATCCAGGGAGCGGCGTGAGTGCCCGCTGTTAGCCCCAGCTTCTGCCAACCTACCTTTCTTTCCTACCTCTTTCCTACTGCCATCCCTTCTTCCCTTCTCTTTCTCTCTCTCTCTCTCTCCTTCTTCCCTTCCTTCCTTCCTTCTTTTCTCTTTCCTTCTTTTGCTCCCTCTGTTCTTTCATTCCTTACTCCCCTTACCATATTCTCCCCCTCCCCTCTCTCTTTCTTTCCTACCTCAATCCCTTCTCTTTCTCTCTCTCCCTTCTTTCCTTCCTTCTCTCCATTCCATCCTTTTCTTATTTTCTTCTCTTTCTCTCCTTCCTTCTTTCACTCCTTCCTTCTGCTTCCCTTCCTTCCTTTGCTCCCTCTGTTCTTGCATTCCTTCCTCTTCTTTTTTTTCCCATCTCTCCTTCTTCTCATCTCCTTCCTCCTTCTTCTTTTTTCTTTTCTTCTCTCCATTCCACTTATCTTCATCTCTCCTTCCCTTCTCATCTCTCCTTCTTCCCGTCCTTCCTTCTTTCCTTCCTCCTCTTCTTCTCTCCATTCCATCCTTTTCTTATCTCCCCCTCTTTCTCTCCTTCCTTCTTTCACTACCTCATTCTTCTTTTCTTCGCTCCCTCTGTTCTTGCATTCCTTCCTCCGCTTACCATATTCTCCCCTCTCTTTCCTATCTTCATCCCTTCTCTTTCTCTCTCTCCCTTCCTTCTTTCCTTCCTTCTCTCCATTCCATACTTTTCTTATTTCCCCCTCTCTCTTTCCTTCCTTCTTTCACTCCTTCATTCTTCTTCTTTCCTTCGCTCCCTCTGTTCTTGCATTCCTTCCTCCCCTTGCCATATTCTCCCCTCCTCTCTCTTTTTCTTTCCTACCTTCATCCCTTCTTCCCTTCTCTTTCTCTCCCTTCCTTCTTCCCATCATTCCTTCTTTCCTTTTCCCCCTCCCTTTCTCTCCGTCCTTCCTTCTTTCACTCCTTCATTCTTCTCTCATTCCTTTGCTCCCTCTGTTCTTGCATTCCTTCCTCCCTTTACCATATTCTCCCCCTCCTCTCTCTTTTCTCTTTCCTACCTTCATCTCTCCTTCCCTTCTCATCTCTCCTTCTTTCCTTCCTTCATTCCTTCTTTCCTTCCTTTCCTTCCTTCTCCTCCCTTTCCTTCCTTCTTTCACTTTTTCATTCTTCTTCTTTCCTTCGCTCCCTCTGTTCTTGCATTCTTTCCTCCCCTTGCCATATTCTCCCCTCCTCTCTCTTTTTCTTTCCTACCTTCATCCCTTCTTCCCTTCTCTCTCTCTCTCCCTTCCTTCTTCTCATCATTCCTTCTTTTTGTTTCCTACCTTCATCCCTTCTTCCCTTCTCTTTCTCTCCTTCCTTCCTTCTTTCTCTTTCACTCCTTCATTCTTCTTCTTTCCTTCGCTCCCTCTGTTCTTGCATTCTTTCCTCCCCTTGCCATATTCTCCCCTCCTCTCTCTTTTTCTTTCCTACCTTCATCCCTTCTTCCCTTCTCTTTCTCTCCCTTCCTTCTTCCCATCATTCCTTCTTTCCTTCCTCCCTTCTCTCCTTCCTTCTTTCTTTCACTCCTTCATTCTTCTTCTTTCCTTCGCTCCCTCTGTTCTTGCATTCCTTCCTCCCCTTACCATATTCTGCCCCTCCTCTCTCTTTCCCTTTTCTCTCTCTTTTCTTTCCTACCATCCCTCCTTCCCGTATTTCTCTCTCTCCCTTCCTTCTTCCTGTCATTTCTTCTTTCCTTCTTTCCTTCCTACCTTCCCTCTGTTCCATCTTTCTCTTATCTCCATCCCTTTCTCTCCTTCCTTCCTTCTTTCACTTCTTCATTCTTCTTTCCTTTGCTCCCTCTTTTCTTTCATTCTTTCCTCCCCTTACCATATTCACCCCTCTTCTCTCTCTCTCTCTTTCTTTCCTACCTTCATCCCTTCTCTTTCTCTCTCCCTTCTTCCCATCATTTCTTCTTTCCTTCCTCCTCTCCTCCTCTTCATTCCATCCTTTCCTTTTCCCCCCTCCCTTTCCTTTCTTCTTTCACTCCTTCATTCTTCTTTCTTTCACTCCCTCTGTTCTTGCATTCTTTCCTCCCCTTACCATATTCAACCCTCTTTTCTCTCTCTCTTTCTTCCCTACCCTTCCCTTTCCCCCTTCTCTCCCTTCCTTCCTCCTTTCCTTATTTTCCATCTCTTTCTTTCCTACCTTCATCCCTCCTTCCCTTCTTTCTCTCTCTCTCCCTTCCTTCTTCTCATCATTCCTTCTTTCCTTCCTCCCTTCTCTCCTTCTCTCCATTTCATCCTTTCCTTTTTCCCCTCCCTTTCTCTCCTTCCTTCCTTCTTTCACTCCTTCATTCTTCTTCTTTCCTTCACTCCCTCTGTGCTTGCATTCTTTCCTCCCCTTACCGTATTCTTTCCTCTTCTCTCTCACTCTCTTTCTTCCCTACCCTTCCATCTCCCCCTTCTTTCCCTTCCTCCCTCCTTTCCTTATTTTCCATCTCTTTCTTCCCTACCCTTCCCTTTCCCCCTTCTCTCCCTTCCTCCCTCCTTTCCTTATTTTCCATCTCTTTCTTTCCTACCTTCACCCCTCCTTCCCTTCTTTCTCTCTTCCCCCTTCCTTCTTCTCATCATTCCTTCTTTCCTTCCTCCCTTCTCTCCTTTCCATCCTTTCCTTTTTCCCGTCCTTTCTCTCCTTCCTTCTTTCACTCCTTCATTCTTCTTCTTTCTTTCACTCCCTCTGTTCTTGCATTCTTTCCTCCCTTCTTCTCTCTCTTTCTCTCTTTCTTCCCTTCCTTTCCCTTTCCCCCTTCTCTCCCTTCCTTCCTCCTTTCCTTATTTTCCATTCCTTTCTTTCCTACCTTCACCCCTCCTTCCCTTCTTTCTCTCTTCCCCCTTCCTTCTTCTCATCATTCCTTCTTTCCTTCCTCCCTTCTCTCCTTCTCTCCATTCCATCCTTTCCTTTTCCCGTCCTTTCTCTCCTTCCTTCTTTCACTCCTTCATTCTTCTTCTTTCTTTCACTCCCTCTGTTCTTGCATTCTTTCCTCCCTTCTTCTCTCTCTTTCTCTCTTTCTTCCCTTCCTTTCCCTTTCCCCCTTCTCTCCCTTCCTTCCTCCTTTCCTTATTTTCCATTCCTTTCTTTCCTACCTTCACCCCTCCTTCCCTTCTTTCTCTCTCCCCCTTCCTTCTTCTCATCATTCCTTCTTTCCTTCCTCCCTTCTCTCCTTTTCTCCATTCCATCCTTTCCTTTCCCCCCTCCCTTTCTCTCCTTCCTTCTTTCACTCCTTCATTCTTCTTCTTTCTTTCACTCCGTCTGTTCTTGCATTCTTTCCTCCCCTTACCATATTCTCCCCTCTTCTCTCTCTCTCTTTCTTTCCTACCTTCATCCCTTCTCTTTCTCTGTCTCCCTTCTTTCTTTCCTCTCCATTCCATCCTTTTCTTATTTTCCTTCCTTTCTCTTCCTTCCTTCCTTCCTTCCTTCCTTCTTTCACTCCTTCCTTCTTCTTCTTTCCTTCGCTCCCTCTGTTCTTGCATTCCTTCCACCCCTTACCATATTCTCCGCTCCCCCCTCTCTCTTTTCTTTCCTACCTTCATCTCTCCTTCCCTTCTCTTTCTCTCTCTCCCTTTGTTCTTCCCATCATTCCTTCTTTCCTTCCTCCCTTCTCTTCATTCTATCCTTTTCTTATCTCCATCCCTTTCTCTTCCTTCCTTCCTTCCTTCCTTCCTTCACTCCTTCATTCTTCTTGCATTCTTTCCTCCTCTTACCATAGTCACCCCTCTTCTCTCTCTCTCTCTCTTTCTCTCTTTCTTCCCTACCCTTCCCTTTCCCCCTTCTCTCCCTTCCTCCCTCCTTTCCTTATTTTCTACCTCCCTTTCTTTCCTCTCCACATCTTCTCTCTTTCACTCTCTTATCTCCCCGAATCCTCTCCTTCTTTCATCCTGTTTTCTAAACCTCTCCATCAATTCCCCCCCCTTTTTTTGCAAACCACTTTTCAATGTGTCAATGGGGTCAAGGGTCAGTAGCTGACCCCTGACCCCATTGCCCGGGCCGGGCTCTGTGTGCAAAGGTCATGAGGAAAAAAAGTCCCCTATTCCCAAACCCGGACTGCGTTTTGGGACTTACCCGGCTGCTCTGTGCCGAAAGCTTGTCTTCGCCGGGCAAAGCGGATGCCCTGACGGTCCAGACCAGGAGCAGAACCGCAAGGAGCCGTGCCATCAGCTGCATGGTGGAGCCAAGCCTAAGCCTGTTTGGAGAAAGCCAAGAGCCAGAGCAGCGCCTGCTTCTTCTTCTCCTTCTATCCGGTGACCAAAGGAGGCTTGGAGCATCGCCTTTTATGAAGCCCCCAGTAGGGTACCAAGTGACGCAGTCTGCCTGGCAGGCCAATGCCTTTCCAAGGGAGGGTCGAGGGAAATGAGGCGAGCCAAAGAAGCCACGCACCCAGGGTTACGCGCCAAAGTGGTGGCGCAAGGTGGGGAATCATCACAACGGGGGCGTGGAAGTGTTTTTCAACACGGCGACACCTGGATGCTGAGGTGACTGAAAGTAATCTAGATTAGTCATGGGCCCGAATTTTTCCCGTCTGTTTGATTCGTGTTTGCGTTTCGTTCCATCCATTCGGACGGCGCAAAACGGGAAAGCCCCTTCCTGGAACGAAAATGGACTCGAAACGAAAGGCAGGCGGGAGCGGGTGTTGCACCTCAGCTAGGGTTCACCTATAATCTCTATCTATTATATAAAGGAGGTCCCGTCATGGAACGACCGTCCTAGGCAGAGAAACCTTACAAGGCAGAGACACCAAACTTGGCAACAAAAATAGGCCTCCGGCAAGGTAGGTTTTTAGCAAATAAACCTTCCCCACCAAAACATAGAAGGCCCCCAAAACAACGATACAAAAAAACCCTACATTTCCCAGCGTCCTCCGCGGCTGCCAATGAATTTCCCGGCCTCTACATTCTGACAACATGATTGGTTGCCAATGAGTATTTGCATAACGCCTCCATTGGCCAGCCAATCTGAACATTCCAACCCATAATAAACTGTCAGAGGAGGATAAGGCAAAGGCCTCAGGCAGTCGCCAACACAAACACCCAATTCACTTCCCACAGAAAATTTAAACCCCTACAAATCACAGACCACGCCCAAAATTGACAGTAAGGCTTCATTAACTTGATTTCCCTGACTAGGCCTCACTTAATGGGATGCTGTTTAAGCTCTGAATTGACAGTAAGGCTTCATTAACTTGATTTTCCCGACTAGGCCTCAGCTCATGGGACATTGTGTATGGCCTGAATTGACAGTAAGGCTTCATTAACTTGATTTTCCTGACTAGGCCTCAGCTCATGGGACATTGTGTATGGCCTGAATTGACAGTAAGGCTTCATTAACTTGATTTTCCTGACTAGGCCTCACTTAATGGGATGCTGTTTAAGCTCTGAATTGACAGTAAGGCTTCATTAACTTGATTTTCCTGACGAGGCCTCAGCTCATGGGACATTGTGTATGGCCTGAATTGACAGTAAGGCTTCATTAACTTGATTTTCCTGACTAGGCCTCAGCTCATGGGACATTGTGTATGGCTTGAATTGTCAGTAAGGCTTCATTAACTTGATTTTCCTGACTAGGCCTCAGCTCATGGGACATTGTGTATGGCCTGAATTTACAGTAACCTACCTTGGCACACAGAGCCCTTATGACCCACGCTACATTCTACTGCAGTTTGGAGGAGGGTGGACCTCCATGGATTATGGGATTTGTAGTACTTTCAAACCCTTCATTCCCCACAGACCACTGTGGCCCAGAACCAAGACCGATAAAGACCCAACTTGGCACACAGTGCCCCCATGACCCACACTCCATCCGACTGCAGTTTAGAGGAGGGCACACCATGGATGATGGGATTTCAAGTACCTCCACTCACTTCCAAAGTACCCCACCCACACATGCATCAACCTCTACATCAACACAACAGACTGAAAGACAAAAAACATTGTATATCCACAAGCTCTGCAGAACGCCAGCAACACCACACAACAACAACTCCACAGGACTCCAACATCCCACCCACCAGAACAACCCACAACGACACAGCCATGGCCCCAACAACACCATAACTAACAACAATTCCAACCCTTACATACTCAGACTTTCTCGCATCTCCTAAATAGGGCACAGCAACACGTGCCGGGTACAGCTAGTATATAATAAAGTGGAATGTTTGTCTGTATGTGTGTGTGTGTGTGTGTGTGTGTATGTATGTGGCAGCGTTCTGATTGGCTGCCGGCCTCTACATTCTGACAACATGATTGGTTGCCAGTGAGGGAGTATTTGCATAACGCCTCTATTGGCCAGCCAACACGAACATTCCGACCCTCTACACTGGCAGAGGGGGATAAGGCAAAAGCCCGAGGCAGTCGCCAACATGAACATTTCGACCCTCTAAAGTGGCAGAAAGGGGGATGAGGCAGTCGCCAACTGGAACATTCCGACACTCTAAACTGCCAGAGGGGGAGAAGGCCAAGGCCTGAGGCAGTCGCCAACACGAACATTCCGACACTCTAAAGTGTCAGAGGGGGTCAGGAAAAGGCCTGAGGCAGTCAGGCATGGTGGGAGTTTCAGACCAAAACACTTTGCGACCCCTTTGCGACCCCAAACAATGAGAGAACAAAACCAAATTTGGCACACAGAACCCTCAAGACCCACTCTACATCCTGGTGCAGTTTGAGGGAGGATGGACCATGGATGACGGGACTTGCAGTACTTTAACTCACTTGCTTAGTGCACTCTGGCCCACACCATAGAAGGATCAGGACCACACTTGGCACACAGATGCCCACTGGCCCACTTTACAACCTGGTGCAGTGTAGGGCAGGATGGGCCACAAATGATGGGATTTGCAGTACCTTCACCCCATTCATTTCCCACAGAACATTGAAGCCCCTACAAAGCACAGACCAGGCCCAAACTTGGCACACAGAATACCCTTGACCCACTCTACATCCTACTGCAGTTTTGAGTGGGATGGACCATGGATGATAGGACTTGAAGTACCTTCACTCACTTTCTGAGACCACTGCGACCCTCATCCAATTACCCCCCAAAAAACCGAACTAGACACACCAGGATGACCCACTTTACATCCTGGTGCAGCTTGGAGGAGGGCAGACCATGCATGATGGGACTTGAAGTACCTTCACTCACTTCCCAAACCTGCTGCAAACCTAATCCAATGACTGATCAAGACCAAACCTGACACACAGAGCCCTCATGACCCACTCTACATCCTGGTGCCGTTTGAAGGAGGATGGACCATGGATGATGGGACTTGAAGTACCTTCACTAACTTCCTGAGACCACTGCAAGCCATGTAAACATCTCACAAGGACCCCCCTTGGCACACAATGCCTTTCTCAAATAACCCGGGCCGGGCCGGGTCCCCAAGCTAGTGATAATAATTATAATACTAATACTTTATTTATATTGCGCCCTTCTCACCCCGAAGGGGACTCACAAGTACACATACACAGCAAACATTCAATGCCGTTTGTATAGATGTACACAGTACCCAGGCAGAACAAATGGAGGTTTTTGTGTCGTGCCACAGGGGGTGCTGTTGCTCTATCTATCTATCTATCTATCTATCTACGTATATAATAAAAGTCAGTGTTTGCGGCAGTGCGGAGGGCGGGAGGTACGGGGGAATATGTGCCAAGGGTTTCAATTGGTTGCCACTGTGGGAATATTTGTCTAAAGGACTCTGATTGGCCAGCCTCAGAACTCTGACACTCTAAGGCACAAGACAGAGATAATTGGTTGTCACTAAGACACTATTTGCATAAAGGACTCTGATTGGCCAGCAAAACAGAATGCAACTGAATGCTTGAGTTAGCCAAATGACAGTTTTTCTCCGTTGGAAATGGAATGTTCATTTTCTGGGAGGTGCGGAGGTGCCAAGGAATATGCGACAGCGTTTCGATAGGTTGCCACTATGGGATTATTTGCATAAAGGACTCTGATTGGCCAGCCTCAGAACTCCAACATTCTACGGCCCCAGACAGAAGGGATTGGTTGCCACTAAAATGGTATTTGCATAAAGGACTCCGATTGGGCAACCACATTCCAACATTCTAAAGTGACTCAGAGGGAAAAGGAAAGGCCTCAGGCAGTCAGCCACTGCGGCCCACAGCAAAGGACCAAACTTGGCAAACAGGGGACCAATGACCCACTTCACAGCGTGATCCCCACCCAAAGACCACTACAGACCAAAATTAGCACACAGAGCCCCCTTGACCCACTCTACACCCTGGTGCTGTTTCAAGGAGGATGGACCACAGATGATGGGACTTGAAACACCTTCACTCACCTTCCGAGACCGCTGCAACCCTCATCCAGAGAATGATCAAGACCAAATGTGACACACACAGCCCCCATGACCCACTCTACATCCCGGTGCTGTTTGGAGGGGGTGGACCATGGCCAATGGGACTTGCAGTACCTTCACTAAGTTCCTGAGACTGCAAGCCACATACACATCTAATAGGAACCAACCTTGGGACACAATGCCTTTCTCAAATAACCCGGGCATTGCCGGGTCCCCAAGCTAGTGTATATAAGAAAAGTCAATGTCTGCGGAGGACGGGAGGTGCGGCGGTGCGGAGGAATATCTGGCAGTGTTTCGATTGGTTGCCACTGTGGGATAATTTGCATAAAGGACTCCGATTGGCCAGCCTCAGAACTCCAACATTCTAAGGCACCAGACAGAGGGGATTGGTTGCCACTGAGGGAGTATGCATAAAGGACTCTGATTGGCAAACTACATTCCAGCATTCTAAGGTGACACAGCAACACTGTAGCCCCTATAAATCTCAGACCAGGCCCAAAATTGAGAGCAAGGCTTCCTTAACTTGATTTTCCTGACTAGGCCTCAGCTCATGGGATATTGTTTAGGGCCTGAATTGACAGTAAGGCTTCCTCAACTTGATTTTCCTGACTAGGCCTCAGGTCATGGGATATTGTTTAGGGCCTGAATTGACAGTAAGGCTTCCTCAACTTGATTTTCCTGACTAGGCCTCAGGTCATGGGATATTGTTTAGGGCCTGAATTGACAGTAAGGCTTCCTCAACTTGATTTTCCTGACTAGGCCTCAGCTCATGGGATATTGTTTAGGGCCTGAATTGACAGTAAGGCTTCCTCAACTTGATTTTCCTGACTAGGCCTCAGCTCATGGGATATTGTTTAGGGCCTGAATTGACAGTAAGGCTTCCTCAACTTGATTTTCCTGACTAGGCCTCAGCTCATGGGATATTGTTTAGGGCCTGAATTGACAGTAAGGCTTCCTCAACTTGATTTTCCTGACTAGGCCTCAGCTCATGGGATATTGTTTAGGGCCTGAATTGACAGTAAGGCTTCCTCAACTTGATTTTCCTGACTAGGCCTCAGCTCATGGGATATTGTTTAGGGCCTGAATTGACAGTAAGGCTTCCTCAACTTGGTTTTCCTGACTAGGCCTCAGCTCATGGGATATTGTTTAGGGCCTGAATTGACAGTAAGGCTTCCTCAACTTGATTTTCCTGACTAGGCCTCAGCTCATGGGATATTGTTTAGGGCCTGAATTGACAGTAAGGCTTCCTCAACTTGATTTTCCTGACTAGGCCTCAGCTCATGGGATATTGTTTAGGGCCTGAATTGACAGTAAGGCTTCCTCAACTTGATTTTCCTGACTAGGCCTCAGCTCATGGGATATTGTTTAGGGCCTGAATTGACAGTAAGGCTTCCTTAACTTGATTTTCCTGACTAGGCCTCAGCTCATGGGATATTGTTCAGGGCCTGAATTGACAGTAAGGCTTCCTCAACTTGATTTTCCTGACTAGGCCTCAGCTCATGGGATATTGTTCAGGGCCTGAATTGACAGTAAGGCTTCCTCAACTTGGTTTTCCTGACTAGGCCTCAGCTCATGGGATATTGTTTAGGGCCTGAATTGACAGTAAGGCTTCCTCAACTTGATTTTCCTGACTAGGCCCCCAACAATGACAGAACAAGACCAAACTTGGCACACAGATCCCCCAAGATGCACCCTACATCCTGGTGCAGTTTGAGGGAGGATGGACCATGGGTGATGGGACTTGCAGTCCTTAGAGCACTGTGGCCCACACTAATGACAAATCAATGACAGCTGTTGAGCAAGACCTTCATGTGTGTCTTTCTGCCATTCCCGCCACGATATCTATGTTGTGTTCGTCGAAACAGGTCCAGGTTTCACACTGAGTGTATCTCTCTCTGGCATTACTTTGTGAACGAAGATTCAGGAAGGACTCATCCCACGCTTTTTACAAGCCCGTTGATGACTAAAAATGCCAATCTGAGATAGGCAAGTCCGGTTGCAGAAAGCACAGCAGAAAGTCTCCTTGGGTGATGTTGTTTCCAAGTTGGGGTTCTTTCTGCGTAGTCATTTCTCTTCGAGACTCATTCGCCGTGTCTTCTCGAAAGAGGCCGCAGCATTGTGGATAGTGCGTCTCCACGCCTCCCGATGTGAGGCCAGGGTGGACCATTGTTGGTGGTCAATCTGGCCGAGCCTGAGATGTTGTTTCAGGGAGTCCTTGTATCTCTTTTTGGGGGCGCCTCTCTTGCGCTGACCCGTGGCGAGTTCTCCGTAGAGTAGTATCTTTGGGAGGCGGTGGTCCTCCATCCTAGAGATGTGCCCTGCCCAGCGCAGCTGTGTTCTCAATAGCATGGCCTCAACGCTGGTGACCCCTGCTTGCTCAAGGACAGCAACATTCTTCACATAGTCGGTCCAGTGTATATTTAGGATTGTGCGAAGACAGCGCTGATGAATGCGTTTGATGAGTCGTAGGTGTTGGCGATAGGTGACCCATGTTTCATACCCTTAGAGGAGAATAGACAGTCCGATAGCTCTGTACACACTGATTTTGGTGCTTTGCCTCAGGTGCTTGTTGCTCCAGACTCTTTTGTGAAGCCTTCCAAATGCACTCTATGCCTTTGCTAATCTGTGATCTATCTCTTTGTCAATCTTGGCGTCTGAAGAGATGATGCTTCCCAGGTAAGTGAACTGCTGAACGGGTTAAGCACAGATGTGCCTATGCTGACGTGGGGATGATGGTGTTCTTCCTGTGGTGCGGGCTGGTAGAGGACTTCCCTTTTCTTCAGGCTGACTTCCAGCCCAAACAGCTCTGCAGCTGCTGCAAAGCAAGTATTTTAAATACATTGAAAAACATATTAACTCTATGTATTACTGTGTTAGAGTGTCATTTTGTGTCATTTTGGTTGGTGGTGTGCCCCAGGATTTTGCAAATGTAAAAAATGTGCCGCGGCTCAAAAAAAAGTTGAAAAACACTGACCTATGGATCTTGTTTCCCCTTGAAGCTTATGGACTATTTTATATATTGGAACAAATTCCTTAATAGGCTATTGATGTTTGCTTCGTTTTCTCATTTTGCTGGATGCATTTGGGAAGCAAAGTTTGCTGGAACATACCAGCTTGGGCATATAAGGCTATAAACCGAAATAAAGGCATTTATGAGCACTAACAGCTCGCTAGGTAAATATGTATTGAAATTGCGATTGCATATAAATAGGGGTTTTAAAGGATATTGTTCCTTTTGGTGACGGCAGGGAGAAAAACGTAGAAACAGCCCCCAGCCGAAAGCCTTGATATGAGATTACGTTACGTAAGGCAGCTCTACGGGATGTAAAGCAGGACGTTAATTCACTTACTCTCAGGTTAAAGTATTGCTTACTCTCCGATTATAGTAGGTATATACCAGGGCTGTCCAACTTCTACCGGACCTGTGGCCGGAATTCCAGTTACTGATGACCTGGGGGGCCGAAGGGTCTGCCTCCGCCCCCGGCTCCGCCCCCACCCCCGCTCCACCCCCCCGCTCCGCCCCCCCCCTCCCTGGCTCCACCCTCTCCCGCCTTGGAGGTGTCTGTGGAGGACACCGGGCTTTGACTTGAGATAGAGATGAACACCAAAATCCCAGTCTCAAGTCCCAGTCCCTGTTTTGAACTGGATTATATTGCAGTGTGGACTCAGGGCCCTTCACACAGCCATATAACTCAGAATATCCAGGCAGGAAACCCCACAAAACCTGCTTTGAACTGGATTATATTGCAGTGTGGACTCAGGGCCCTTCCACACAGCCATATAACCCAGAATACCTGCTTTGAACTGGATTATCGGAGTCCACACTCATATAATCTGGTTTAAAGCAAATAACATGGGATTTTATTCAGATGTGTGGAAAGGAAGGCAAATAAGAAGCCAGGGCCCTTCCAAGGCCTATAACCCTGAATGATAAGGCATTATTCATCCTGCCTCTGCTAATAATAAAATAATAATAAAGGCAAATAAACAACAACAACAACAACAGGTTCCCTTCCAGGAACCAGGCCTCCAGTCCAACCCTTCTGCCATAAGGGAATGATAAGGCATAATAGATGGCCATTCAGCCTGCTGATAATAATAATAATAATAATAATAATAATAATAACAATGGTTCCTGAGAATAGGAGACCTCCAAGGGCCATCCAGTCCTACCTCCTTCTGCCATAAGGGGAAAACACAATCAAAGCATTCCTCAGCCATGTTGAATCAAACCTAAACTCTCATGAGAGCAACAGAAAGTACTGAACCTTGAGTTTGGGAGTTGTAGTTCTCCTCCATCCAGAGAGCACTGTGGACTCAAATAATGATGGATCAGGACCAAACTTGGCACGAAGCCTCAGAAGAGGAGGAAGCTGGAAAGGGAATGGATGAGCACCCCCCCCCCCGGTGCTCCGAACTCGGCCCCGCCCTTTTTCGCTCTGGCCACGCCCCTCTCACTCGTGCACTCTCTCTCTCCTTCCCTTTCCTTCAGGTGGTGGAAGGGGGAAGGAATGAAAGGGGAAAGAGAGAAAGAAGGAGGGAGGGAGAGGGGGAGGGAGGGAAGTAGGAGGAGGAGGAAGAGAGCCTGCTCCTCCTCCCTGCCCCGCCCCTCACCCCCCCGCCGCGAAAAAAAATAAATAAAAAATATTCCAAAAAATAATCCAAAAAAATATTCCAAAAAATATTTTTTAAAATCTTAAAAAGCAGATATCTTGCAGGAGGGTAGGGGGCCGTGGGGAAGGGGCTGGGGGGCCATATACGGCCCGGGGGCCGCCAGTTGGACAGCCCTGGTATATACGATCAACTTAGATGTATATTACACTAGCTGTACCCCGCACGCGTTGCTGTGCCCTTTTTAGGAGATGCGAGAAAGTCTGAGTATGTAAGGGTTGGAATTGATGTTACTTACGGTCTTGGTGGGGTCATGGCTGTGTCATTGTGGGTTGTTCTGGTGGGTGGGATGTCGAAGTCCTGTGGAGTTGTCGGTGTGTCTTTCTGTTCTTGCATTTGTTCTGCCCTTTTTTGTGTGATGTATGTAGCGTTGCGAGTGTGTCGTCCGATTATGTTCTTTTTAGGAGGCATGGCTTGTCTTTTGGGTCAGCTTATGCCTGTGTGGAAGGAAGGAATGGCATACAAATAGGTTGAGCAGTAGACGCAAGGTTGTTTTATGTGCGTATTGTGTTGTGTGTAGGTATTAATTTTTTGGTGAGTTAGTGGGTGTGTCGCGGCATTGTGGGTGGTAGTATGTTGGGGAATGCTTATGTGGGTGGGGTGTTTTGGGTGTTTGTATGTGTTTGTAGCGTATCAGTGCAGTGTTGTGTTGTGTTGTGGTTGGAGTATAGGTGGAGTTGTTTTGTTTGCGGTGGTGGTAGGTGTTGTGTGTGCGGGGTCCCGTAAGGTTGGGGGGGGTGGCTTGTGATAGGAAGTTGTGTTGTGTTGTGTGGGTAGGAATTGCTGGAGTATTGTGCCTGGGACCTGTGTGTATTTGGAGGTGTGTGTGGTGGTGAGTAGTGAGTGCAGTCCTGGGTTTTGTGTTGGGAAGTTGTCAGGTATTTGTGGGGTGTATTTTGTATGTGTTGTGGTGACATAGTTGTCTTAGTCTGGCTGTGTGCTGGTTGTGATGTGGAGGGGGTGTTGCTTTTGCCAGTGGTGTTTGTTGTGTATTTTGCCCCCAAAGGGGGTTGTGTTGCAGGGAATTTTTTTGTTCCTGTGTTGCAAGTTTGTGTTTGTTCTGGGGTATGTGTTTGTCAGTGGTGCCTGTGTCCCTGGTGCCCTATTTGTCTCCCTCCTAGAGCTTGGCCTTGACAGTTTAACCTTCAAACACCAACTGACTAAACTGAAATCACTCAGCATTCTAATCTAGCCTTGGCTGGCTTGGCCAATGGGTTTTGCTGGCGGCCGCAGAGGATGCTGGGAAATGTAGTTTTTTAATCGTTGTTTTCGGGGCTTTCTAGGTTTTTTTGGGGGGGGAGTTTCTTTGCTAAAAACCTTCCTTGCCTGAGGCCTATTTTTGTTGCCAAGTTTGGTGTCTCTGCCTTGGAAGGTTTCTCTGTCTCTGTCAGTCGTTCGATGACGGGACCTCCTTTATATAATAGATTAATCCCAGAGATCCCACAATTGATATACCTGATATACCCAAGCTCTTAGATTGCAAAACACAGTCGCCTCTTGTCATGAAGGGATGCTGGCTCATTTGCATATTTAATTACATGCAAGTCTCCTGTTTTGCATATCATTTGAGTGAACCGAGCGGGAGCGCTGGCCCGCCGAGGATTACAAGCTCGCCCTCCGGCAAAGCTGCGTAAGCCCTTTCAGATCCCTATGTGTTGTCCAAGGGAGATATTGGATATCTCAGTGTGAGAACGCATTCGCATTTGGAAATCGACGGCTTTAGGTCTTAGCGCTATCAAGGATTTCGAAAAGCATATATTCTAGATCCTATACATGTTTCCCATAGTGTAAATAAGATACCAAAGTATCACTGTATCATTCAATACCAAAGTCAGAATCAATTAGTTTTTATCTAAAACCTAGGCTGGAATTGTCCCCGTATGAAAGCGTTCCTTGGGTGGTGGGCACAATGATGTTGGTGGAGGACATTGGCATGTTCAATGTGCTCACTTAAAACCTGCAATGTCATTGGAGGGAGGGTCATCGGTGTCCCCTGAGTCGTGGGAGCTCAGGCCCGGATTAACACTTTTTGGCGCCCTAGGCCACACTTTGGAATGACGCCCCCTTTAAGCCAACCTCCCGCCACCTCCAAGGTCCCCATGCACTCCAAACAGCTGGTGAGCTCCGCTGTGCTCGGAAGGTCTCCTCGAGAGTCAGGAGGCTTGGGGAGAGCGCAGCAGGTGCAAACTCGCTCCAAAGGCGCGCAGAGAGAGAGAGAGCATGTGAGAGAGAGACAGTGAGAGAGAGAGCACGCGCACGAGACAGAAAGTGTGCGCAAGAGAGAGAGAGAGACAGAGAGAGCGCGCGAGAAAGAGTGCATGCAAGAGAGAGAGCAAGAGAGAGAGTGAGAGAGTGTGAGAGAGAGCGCGTGGGAGAGAGTGCGCGGGAGAGAGAGAGACAGAGAGAGCATGCGAGAGAGAGAGAGTGAGAGAGAGAGAGTGAGAGAGAGAGCGCACGGGAGAGAGTGCGCGGGAGACAGAGAGACAGAGCGAGAGAGAGAGCATGCGAGAGAGAGTGAGCGAGAGAGCGCATGCGCGAGAATGAGAGAGAGAGAACACGCACGCAAGAGAGAGAGCGAGAGAGAGAGCGCGCAAGAGAGCGAGTGAGAGAGCATGCAAGAGAGCGAGCGCGCACGAGAGAGACAGAGCGAGAGAGAGCACGAGAGAGAGCACGCAAGAGAGAGAGCGTGCGCGAGAATGAGAGAGAGAGAGTGCGTGCGAGAGAGAGAGAGACGGAGAGGACGGAGCAGAGACTTTGCCGGGAGAAGGAGCGAGGAGGGGCATGAGAAAGGGGTCTTTTTCGGTCCGTGATCTGCGCCCCCCCCCCAGCTTGCGCCCCTAGGCCATGGCCTCGTTGACCTTATGGGTAATCCAGGCATGTGGGAGCTATAGCTGTTTGTGGAGACTGGAGCTTGTCTGTGGAAGTGGACGTCCCAGCCACATACACACAAACATGTTTTCACTTTTATTATGTGTACAGATGTCCACTAGCATTCATGCATGGCAATTAGGTTATTCGGTTGTTAGACTGATATACCGTATTTTTCGCACCATAAGAGGCAGTTTTTTTCCTCCCAAAGTAGGAAGAAAAATGAGCCGCGTCTTATGGAGCGAAGATGCAGGCAGGGAGGGGGGGGGAGGCGCTGGAGCAGAGGGGGGACGGTGATATACTCACGCTATATTCGCCCCCCCCCCCCAGCGGCCTCACTCCGTCGCCTCTGCCGAGGAGGAAGAGGAGGAAGGCCTCGCCGGAGGGAGGGAGCCCTGCGGAGGCGCTGCGGCCTCTTCCTCTTTCCTTCCCTCCCTCCCTCCCTCCCGCCCCGTGAGTCCCCTCTTCCGCCCCCATTCCTCCACGCCGCCGACTGGCTGCGGCGACACGGCAGCGGGAGTCTGGCCATGCATGGGCGCATCCAGGAGCCGCCGGGAGCCGCTGGGGGCGCGAATATAGCGTGAGTATATCGCCCCCCCTCTGCTCCAGCGCCTTCCCCCCCTCCATATTAGTGTCCCATATAGTAGACAGCCCCCCCTTTTCCCCCCCAATTTTCCATCTCTAAAATCTAGGTGCGTCTTATCAGCAGGTGCGCCTTATGGTGCGAAAAATACGGTACCTAGTTCGACTGATATACCTAGTGGACGTCCCAGCCACCTACACACACATACATATTTTCACTTTTATTTTTGTGTATATAGATATAGATAACGGAGTCACCGGTGGCACAGTGGGTTAAACCACTGAGCTGCTGAACTTGCTAACCAAAAGGTCGCAGGTTTGAATCCAGGGAGCGGGGGTGAGCTCCCACTGTTAGCCCCAGCTTCTGCCAACCTAGCAGTTCGAAAACATGCAAATGTGAGTAGATCAATAGGCACTGCTCCAGCGGGAAGATAACGGCGCTCCATGCAGTCATGCCGGCCACATGACCTTGGAGGTGTCTACGGACAATGCCGGCTCTTCGGCTTAGAAATAGAGATGAGCACCGAGTCCCAGAGTTGGACACGACTGTACTTGATGTCAGGGGAAAACCTTGACCTAATACTAATATCATATTGAAATGGAGCAATTTAAAATGGCTGTGGATAGTGAGATCCGTTCCGCGGATACCATAAACCCGAAGCACAGATACCTTTAGCTAATGCAGTGTTTCTCAACCACTGTGACGCGGCACACTAGTGTCCCGTGACAGACCTCCTGCTGTGCCGTGGGAGAAGCTCTCTGCCCCCCTTCCTTCCCCCCTCCTCCTGCAGAACTCTTGCTGCTTGGGGGAGGAGGAGGAAGGCCGGGCGGCGCGAAGAAAAAGAAGAAGGGGCTGGGCGCCGCCTCCTTCGGCCGTTCCCCCAGCCAGCCTCCAATCCGCCATGACTCCCGCCCCTCGCTCGCTAAGGAGCCCCGCCCACTGAGGCCCATCCAACGCTCATGCTCCTCCTCTTTGGGAGAGCTGAAGCTGGGGTTAGGGGGCGGGGCATGGCACAGCCTGGCTCCACCCCTCCCCGGCTTTGGCTCTCCCAGCAGCTGCTCCAGCCTTGAGGGGGGGCAGTGCCAAGCCGGCATTGTGCTTTCTCTGCCACCGCTGCTTTGGCACTGCCCCCCAGCAGCTGCTCCAGCCTTGAGGGGGCAGTGCCAAGCCGGCATTGTGCTTGCTCTGCCACCGCTGCTCTGGCACTGCCCCCGCAAGGCTGGAGAAGCTGCTGGGAGAGCTGAAACCAGGGGAGGGGGCGGGGCATGGCACCGCGTGGCTACGCCCCCTCCCCCGGCTTCGGCACTCCCAGCAGCTGCTCCAGTTTTGAGGGGCAGGGCCAAGCCAGCATTGTGCTGGTTCTGCCACCGCTGGCTTGGTAATACCCTTTCAAGGCTGGAGAAGCTGCTGGGAGAGCTGAAGCCGGGGAAGTGTGCCGGGGCATGGCATGGCCTGGCTTCGCCCTCCCCCCAGCTTCGGCACTCCCAGCAGCTGCTCCAGCCTTGAAAGGGCAGTACCAAGCCAGCATTGGGCTTGCTCTGCCACCGCTGGCTTGGTACTGCCCTTTCAAGGCTGGAGAAGCTGCTGGGAGAGCTGAAGCCGGGGAAGGGGGCGGGGCATGGCGCGGCATGGCTCCTCCCCCTCCCCCAGCTTCGGCACTCCCAGCAGCTGCTCCAGCCTTGAGGGGGCAGTGCCAAGCCAGCATTGTTCTGGCTCTGCCACCGCTGGCTTGGTACTGCCCTTTCAAGGCGGGAGAAGCTCTGGGAGAGCTGAAGCCAGGGAAGGGGGCGGGGCATGGTGTGGCCTGGCTTCACCCCTCCCCCCGGCTTCGGCACTCCCAGCAGCTACTCCAGCCTTGAGGAGACAGTGCCAAGCCAGCATTGGGCTTGCTCTGCCACCATTGGTTTGGCACTGCCCCCTCAAGGCTGGAGAAGCTGCTGGGAGAGCTGAAGCTGGGGGGGAGGGGTCCGGGGCATGATGCTCCATGCAGTCATACTGGCCACATGTCCTTGGGGGTGTCTATGGACAATGCCGGCTCTTCAGCTTAGAAATAGAAATGGCCACCACTCCCACCCCCACAGAGTTGGACATGACTGTACTTATTATCAGGGTAAAACCTTGACCTAATACTAATATCATATTGAAATGGAGCAATTTAACATGGCTGCGGATAGTGAGATCCGTTCCGCGGATATTGTAAACCCGAAACACGGATACCTTTACCTATAATGGCTCGAAATGGGGTACAGCAGGGTTAAGATAGATAAAATATAATACCAAAAATACAGTAAAATAGGATGGAAAGGCTCTTGTAAATAGCACACTCTCTGTCTGTTTCTGCTTTTCAAGGGATGGATCTCTCCGAGGTGCTGAAACGAGAAACTATGCCGAGCCTGTCACTCACTGAGCCAATCTCTCTCATCCGAATGCCGTCTGAGCTGGAACAGGAGGTTGCCTGCGATAAAACCGTACCAATCGGAGTCCAGCCTGAGGCCGAGCCACCTAGATTAGCACCTGTGCCAAAATAATTTACTCTTCATAGACTTTGATAGAATCGTACTGATGGAAGGGACACCAAGGCCCAACACTTTGCCAAACAGGGAACGCAGAACTAAAACATTCCCACCCAACTTCTACTTCCACACTCCAAGACTCTCAAGAGCAGGGGTGGGCTCTTGAGAGTCTTGGAGCCTTTTACTTAATGGGGGACTCAGTGGATTACCAAGTACATTGGTCTGTTTATATACATATACTAGCTTGGGTCTGCACCAGGACGTTGGGTAATGGGGATGTGCCGCCAAGTGTGGTCTGTTTTGGTCTTTTAGGTGGGAAACCAAAGTGTTTGAAAGTACTACAAATCCCATAATCCATGGGTCATGTCCGCCAAACTGTACCAGGACGTAAAGTGTGTCAGGGGGGTTATGTGTGCCAAGTTTGATGCAGGTCCATCACCCGCACTGGTCGCTGTGGCCTGTGAATGTGGCAGCCAATCAGAACGCTGCCACATACATACATACAAACCCACACACATACAAACATTGCCTTTTGTTATATACTAGCTTGGGGACCCGGCCCTGCCCGGGTTATTTGAGAAAGGCATTTTTTGCCAAGGGTGGTCCTTATGAGATGTTTATGTGGCTTGCAGTGGTCTCAGGAAGTTAGTGAAGGTACTTCAAGTCCCATCATCCATGGTTCATCCTCCTCCCAACAGCACCAGGATGTAGAGTGGGTCATGTTGGCTCTGTGTGCCACATTTTGTCTTGATCATTCAGTGGATGAGGGTTGCAGCAGTCTGGGGAAGTGATTGGAGGTACTTAAAGTCCCATCATCCGTGGTCTGCCCTCCTTCAAACTGCACCAGGATGTAGAGTGGGTTTTGGGGGTTTTGTGTGCCAAGTTTGGTCTGTATTGGTCATTGGATGAGGGTCACATTGCTCTCAGGAAGTGAGTGAAGGTACTTCAAGTCCCATCATCCGTGGTCCGTTCCACACAAAACTGCACTAGGATGTAGAGTGGGTCATGAGGGCTTTGTGTGTCAGGTTTGGTCTTGATCAGTCATTGGATAAGGTTTGCAGCAGTCTTGGAAAGTGAGTGAAGGTACTTCAAGTCCCATCATGCATGGTCTGCCCTCCTCCAAACTGCACCAGGATGTAAAGTGGGTCATGGGGGCTCTGTGTGCCAAGTTTGGTCTTGATCAGTCAGTGGATGAGGGTAGCAGCGGTCTGGGGAAGTGATTGGAGGTACTTCAAGTCCCATCATCCGTGGTCCGTCCCACACAAAACTGCACCATGATGTAGAGTGGGTCATGAGGGCTCTGTGTGCCAAGTTTGGTGTTGATCAGTCATTGGATTAGGTTTGCAGCAGTCTTGGAAAGTGGGGGAAGGTACTTCAAGTCCCATCATCCATGGTCAGCCCTACTGTAAACTGCAGTAGGATGTAGAGTGGGTCACTGGGGCTCTGTGTGCCAAGTGTGGCTTTCATAGGTGTTTGTTGGGGGCCACAGTGGTCTGTGGTAGCAGAGGGGCCTGAAAGTACTACAAATCCCGTCGTCCATTGGCAACCCCCCCCCCCCAAACCTCACCAGGACGTGAAGGGAGTAATGGGGGTTATGCGTGCCAAGTGTGGTCTCGTTCAGTAATTGTATGAGGGTCGCAGTGGAGTTAGGAAGTGAGTAGAGGTACTTCAAGTCCCATCATCCATGGTCCAGTCTCCTCCAAACTGCACCAGGACGTAGAGTGGGTCGTGGGGTCTGTGTGTGCCAAGTGTGGTCTGTTTTGGTCCTTTTTGGTGGCCTCAGTTATCGGTGGGAACCAAAGTGTTGGAAAGTACTACAAACCCCATAATCCATGGTCTATCTCCCCCAAACCGTATCAGGATGTAAAGGGGGTCAGGGGGGTTATGTGTCCCAAGTTTGGTGCAGGTCCATCACCCGTGCTGGTCGCTGTGGCCTGTGAAAGTGGCAGCCAATCAAAACGCTGCCACATACATACCCACACACACACAGACAAACATTCCGCTTTATTATATACTAGCTGTACCCGGCACGCGTTGCTGTGCCCTATTTAGGAGATGCGAGAAAGTCTGAGTATGTAAGGGTTGGAATTGTTGTTAGTTATGGTGTTGGTGGGGCCATGGCTGTGTCGTTGTGGGTTGTTTTGGTGGGTGGGATGTTGAAGTCTTGGGGAGTTGTTGGTGTGTGGTGTTGCTGGCGTTCTGCATAGCTTGTGGATATACAATGTTTTTTGTCTTTCCGTCTGCTGTGTTGTTGTAGAGGTTGATGCGTGTGTGGGTGGGGTACTTTGGAAGTGAGTGGAGGTACTTGAAATCCCATTATCCATGGTGTGTCCTCCTCTGAACTGCAGTCGGATGGAGTGTGGGTCATGGGGGGCATTGTGTGCCAAGTTTGGTCTTTATCGGTCTTGGTTCTGGGCCACAGTGGTCTGTGGGGAATGATGGGTTTTGAAGTACTACAAATCCCATTATCCATGGAGGTACTTCAAGTCCCATAATCCATGGTCCACCCTCCTCCAAACTGTAGTAGAATGTAGCGTGGGTCATAGGGGCTCTGTGTGCCAAGGTAGGTTACTGTCAATTCAGGCCATACACAATGTCCCATGAGCTGAGGCCTAGTCAGGAACAGCAAGTTAATGAAGCCTTACTATCAATTCAGGCCATGTCAAATGAGCTGAGGCGTAGTTGGGAGAATCAAGTAAGCCTTTCTGTCAATTCAGAGCGTAAACAGCATTCCATCAAGTGAGGCCTAGTCAGGGAAATTAAGTTAATGAAGCCTTACTGTCAATTTTGGGCATGGTCTGTGATTTGTAGGGGTGTAAATTTTCTGTGGGAAGTGAATTGGGTGTTTGTGTTTGTGCCTCAGCCCTTTGCCTTATCCTCCTCTGACAGTTTATTATGGGTCGGAATGTTCATGTTGGCTGGCCAGTACAGGAGTTATGCAAATCCGCCCTTATTGGCAGCCAATCATGTTGTCAGAATGTAGAGGCTGGGAGAGTCGTTGGTAGCCCCGGAGGATGCTGGGAAATGTAGTTTTTTACTTGTTGTTTTGGGGGCCTTTTAGGTTTTGGGGGGGAAAGTTTCTTTGCTACAAACGTACCTTGCTTGAGGCCTATTTCTGTTGACGAGTTTGGTGTTTCTGCGTTGTAAGGTTTCTCTGTTTGGGACGGTCGTTCCATGACGACTCTTCCTTTATATATAGAGATAGAGATATAGAATAGATATATAGATATAGATAGATATAGATTGACGGACATAGATGAACATAGAGGCAATTTTCTGGTAAACTTCTGATAAACTTCTGGCCACCAGGGGGAGCTGACGCAACGTCGCCAGAAAAGCCCGCATTTTCCAAATCTGATTGCGAAATCTCAGATCATCATCTAAAGCAGGAGGTTGAGGGATCTTGGTGCTTCTCTGAGATTATTCGGATCCTTTGTCTTATTCTCCCTCGGCCGAAGGAGTCTTCATTTCCTCCATCAAAACTGGGAGAAACTCCTTGGTTTGTTCCTTGGTGTGTTTCTTAGCAGCTTTTTTGAGTTTTCTCAAGAATTTCGAACCCTGTTGGTAGGAAAAAAAAGAGATGTCATATAGGGACAGGGAGACCTGCCTTCAAGTGAGTCAGACGCTCAACTCCTCTACTGTAATAGGGTCATCCCTGGCTCAGGCCCGAATCACCCACAAGGCCACCCTAGGCAATGGCCTAGGGCGGCAGCCATTGGGGAGGGGGAGCAAATTCGGACCCCCCAATTTTTTTTTTAAAAAAATTTTCAAAATGGCGACCGGCGGCAGCCAATGGGGGTTGTCCGGGGCGGCGCTTAGCAGCTAAGCACCGCCTCAGGCGCCCCCGATTGGCTGCTGCTGCCTCGGTGCCTTTTCCTGCTTCTTCTACAGGTAGCGCGGCGGTGGCAGCCAATGGGGGTTGCCCGGAGCCGCGCTTAGCAGCTAAGCACCGCCTCAGGCGCCCCCGATTGGCTGCCGCTGCCTCGGTGCCTTTTCCTGCTTCTGCTATAGGTAGCGCTGCGGCGGCAGCCAATGGGGGTTGCCCGGGGCGGTGCTTAGCAGCTAAGCACCGCCTCAGGCGCCCCCGATTGGCTGCCGCTGCCTTGGGGCCTTTTCCTGCTTCTGCTACAGGTAGTGCCGCGTCGGCAGCCAATGGGGATTGCCCAGGGCGGCGCTTAGCAGCTAAGCACCGCCTCAGGCGCCCCCGATTGGCTGCCGCTGCCAATAGCATAGCATAGCTAAGCATAGCAGAAGCAGGAACAGGTAGCGCGGCGGCAGCAGCCAATGGGGGTTGCCCGGGGTGGCGTTTAGCAGCATTGGCTCCGGGGATGGTGGTTTCCTTCCTCCTCCTCCTCCTCGCGCCGGCGAGGAGGCGGGGGCGGAGCCGGGGACGGGGGCGGAGCCGGGGGCAGAGCCTTTGGCCTAGGGTGCCAAAAGGCCATGAACCGGGCCTGCCCTGGCTAGGCTCCCATGGCTCAGTGTTTTCCAAACTGGGTGCCCGAGTCTCATCGCTAAGTCCGACTGGTTTCAGACAAGACCTGTTTGGAGATACTTCTAGGTTAGTTATGGGCAAACCCAGGCCCGAGGGCCGATTGTGGCCCCTTAGTCTCTTTTATCAGGCCCTCCTCTCTCTCACCATCCTATCCTTCCTCCTTTTTCTATTTCCTTCCTCCTTCCCTCCCTCTTTCTCCTCTTTTTCCAGAGAGCACTGTGGACTCAAACAATGTTGGATCAGGACCAAACTTGGCAGGAATACTCAATCTGCCCCAAAGTGTACACAGATGGGAGTTTAGGGAAAATAGACCTTGACATTTGGGAGTTACAGTTTCTGGGATTTCTAGTTAAGACACAAACAAAGAGCATCCTGAACTCTTGCAACAATGGAATTGAACAAAACTTGGCATATTGAACTCTCATTACCAAGAGAAAGTACTTTGCCCACCCCTGATCTAGACCAACATAAAGGTCAGTCTTGGTGACCATTACCGGTTGGGTTCTGGCTGGTTGGAGTCCTCCAAAAGGTCTATGGAGCATAACCTGTGGATAATCTGGACCCAAACCAGGTCAGCCTTCCGAGGCCAAAAGCCACTAATTGGCAGCCAGTAGACTGATTTTAGTATAGGAATAATATGTCCAGTCTTAGATGTTCCCGGACGTATTATTCCAGGAACATCTATTAATCACAGTACATGATTAATCACAGTCCAGCATTAGTCCACAATCAAAAAGGTATAACTAGTAAACCTTGAACAGATCAGGAGTACATGAACAGGAACATCAATAACGTCCAGGATATATTAAATCCAGAATCAAAGCTTGATTTGAACCAGGAACAAGAGAACTCAGGCTTAGCTTCTCACTCTAACGCAGTGTTGCCTGAACTGACCTTAAAGTAAACAACTTGTTGATTAATAGACACCCATGAAATCCGTTTCCTGCTAATTTTCTTCATAACATTCCCACGTAATCTCTCTGAAGGATGCAATCTATTTTCAGCTCCGATTTGTAAACAAAGACTTTTGTTGATCTCCATAGCTACATGTGGGTTCTCCTGGGAACTCTCTTCACTCCATTCCTTATCTCAGTGTTTTCCAACCTTTTTTGAGCCGCGGCACATTTTTTACATTTACACAATCCTGGGGCACACCACCAACCAAAATGACACTCTAACACAGTAATACATATAGTTAATATGCTTTTAAATGTATTTATACACTCAGTGTGAAACCTGGGCCTGTTTCGATTAATACAACATAGATCTCCTGGCAGGAATGGCAGAAAGACACCAACTTCCCACACAGAATTCCCATAACCAAGAGAAAATGCTATAAGAGTTTGGTGGGCATTGACCTTGAGTTTTGGAGTTGTAGTTCACCTATATTCAGAGAGCACTGTGGACTCAAACAATGTTGGATCAGGACCAAACTTGGCATGAATACTCAATATGCCCAAATGTGAACACAAATGGAGTTTGGGGAAAATAGACCTTGGCATTTTGGAGTTACAGTTTCTGGGATTTATAGTTAACACACAATCAAAGAGCATCCTGAACTCTTACAACAATGGAATTGAAAACTCAAAAAACACTAGTATCCCCTTAGTAGAACTGTAGAAAACACAAGGTAAAGCAATGGAGGAACGCTATTGTAAGGTGCAGTACAATCAAGGGGCCCAGAACGAGGCTACCTCACGTAATCTCCAACAGGGATCTATACGCAGCAAAATAAACAGTATATACGGGGGAATCCTGGTACACAGTATCTAGTAAACATACAATACAAAGTGTGTCCCACTTTAAATCCGTGCGCTTCCCTTCAAATACAAATAAATGCTCGCAATGCGGCAAACTACATTTCCCAGCAGGCAGCGGGCGGGCGGAAGTGACGCCGAATAGATGCAATGTCCGTTGCTTCCTGGCGGTGTAGAAGTGACGCTATCAATGCCTACAAATCCCAAGAGGCTAAGCGGCACGCTGGGGGAGGAGTCCTTGAAGTCTCGTAGTATGATGGTCGCGCCGACTCTCGCGGTGTGACGACAGGCGATGGCAAATCCCGTGGAGCGAGACTACAGTGGCGTAGACTCGCGAGAGTTCGCCGGAGGGGGTTCAAACACGGAAATGGATAGTAAACAGTGTGAAATATGCCGTATAGCGTGAAATGGGGAAAAGAATTAAAGTGGTATTGTCTATATATGACTTCCCATTCACGGCGGTACACAGACGATATCCCCACTAGTAACAGCCGTGCATGTGTTCAAAAGTAAATGCCGGCTGGCTGCTGATCCGGTGTGGGTGCCGGTGGTACACAGATTGAAAGGTATCCCAAAGAGGCTTAGTATATCCAGTAACCCCAAAAATAAATGTTGCAGGGGTGCACCTCCTCTGTCGGGTAAACAATAGTGTGTCCTCAGATGTTCTCAAAATCAGCACAAACACAATGGTTCATCCGTAGAAATATATTTGAAGTTCCAGTTTCTGTCAATATCAATCACAATTCAATATACAATCTTCCAGATGCGGGTTGGGGGCATGGCGTGAGTCAACGGGTGTAGCCCAGACAATGTTATCCCAGGCAGTAGAAGGCACCAGCCCGTTTTGCTAAAGACCACATATGTGTGGCAGATGCTTCCTCAGGACTCGCATGTCACAACATAAACCACATCTACAATGAAATAAACGGAATAATCATCAGCAAAATGCAAGTAACCAAGTACTAGGGAGTCCAATCATATAATCATAGTATACACAAAGGCAATTGCCATTAATCCATATTAAGCATACATACCAGCATCAGAGAATAAGAAGGGTGCAGCTTAAAGCACGACAGCTTATTAGCCCATTCCAAGTGGAAGGTAATTAGATGAAATACAGGTAAGTTTTATATAATACAAAGACAATGAAGTAATTAAGCAATCAAGGCGGAGATACTCAATTGCTCATTGAGGCCCTTAGGATGCTCAGAACCTACTAATTGGATCCAGGAAGTCTCTGCCCTTAAAAGGGCTTTCCTGTAATCAGTATGAGGAGCACAATTGATTTTCTGTAAGGCCATTACTCTCAAGGAGTTCTCTGAGTGGCCCATGGTGTTAAAGTGGGAGTACAGGATACTATCAGTGGCGCCAGTCCTAATTTTCGAGCGGTGTTCGGTGGTTCGTATTCTAAGAGTCCTGCTGGTTTGGCCAATGTACACTAAGTTACACGGGTAAAAGATGACATAGACCACCCCTTGGGTGGTACACGTGGAGAAACTCTTGATGTCAAATGTTTTGTTTTTCCAAGCGTGAGCTATAGTTTTGCTGGAATCAATTAGTTTACAAATACCGCAGCGGCCGCAAGGTCTACATCCTGGTGTAAGGGTACTTTTGGTGGTGTGTAGAGCGTGGTCGGTATGAGTTAATATTTCGCCAATGTTTTTAGTTCTGCGATATGCGACCATCGGGGGTTGTTGCAGGCCGGGGATAGTATCAAGCAGGTTCCAGTATTTTTTGACTACGTTGTTAACATCCCGGCTGTGTGGCGTGAGTGTCAGAGGCCACACCAGTCGGGTGGTTGTGGATTTTTTGGAAGCAGGTTGTAATGTGCATTCCCTGGGGGTGCGATCTACTCTCCTTTTAGCATTGTAGACGACCTGTCTAGGGTATCCCCTTTCAATAAAGTTGCTGGACATCCTGTCGACCTCGGTCTGATAGTCCTGATCAAAGGTGGAATTACGTTTAGCTCTCAGGAACTGAGAGAATGGCAAGTTGTTTTTAAGTGCATGTGCATGGAAACTTTTGAAATGTAAGTATGAATTTCTTTCCGTAGGTTTGTGGTAGGTTCGAACCCCTAGGGTCTGGAATTGAACCAAACTTGGCATATTGAATTCTCATGACCAACAGAAAGTTTGCTTGGGAATTGACCTTGAATTTGGAAGTTGTAGTTCACCTACACCCAGAGAGCACTGTGGACTCAAACAATGTTATGTTATGTTGTTGTTTGGCATGAATACTCAATATACCCAAATGTTATTTCTTATATCAAAAAGTGGCAACCCAACCTGGAACTCACCTGGGCCTTTCCCCCAGCAAAACTGGAGACACACTGGGAAATATATGGCTGAGTTAGACTGGGAGGAATGGGAGTTTGGAGGGCTCAAGGCCCACTGCTTTTAACCCTCTCTTGGGGAAGTTGAAACCAAAGATTACTATGGTTTAAGCCTTGCTTGGGGAAAATTGGGCCTTAAGAGCTCATAAGAGGGAAAGAGACAGAGACAGACATTCCACGTTGGTATTTCCCCCTTCCTATTCTCTGTTACTGATCCCGTTTAAAAAGTGGAAATGGACCCAAGTTGGAGATGGGTCCAAAGATAAAGTCTCCACAACCACAAAGGTGACCTCTATGTTTTTCGGTGGCATTGGAAGATTTCTAAAGAGCCGGATCTACATCAATATGGGAATTCCCAATCCAATTTAGTTTGAGTTGGTCCCCCTAGAGCTTGATCTACACTAATATGGAAAGTCCCCATCCAACTTAGTTTGAGTTAAACCTCCTAGAGCTCGATCTACACTAATGTGGAAAGTCCCCATCCAACTTAGTTTGAGTTGGTCCTCCTAGAGCTTGATCTACACTAATATGGAAAGTCCCCATCCAACTTAGTTTGAGTTGGTCCCCCTAGAGCTTGATCTACACTAATATGGAAAGTCCCCATCCAACTTAGTTTGAGTTAAACCTCCTAGAGCTCGATCTACACTAATATGGAAAGTCCCCATCCAACTTAGTTTGAGTTGGTCCCCCTAGAGCTTGATCTACACTAATATGGAAAGTCCCCATCCAACTTAGTTTGAGTTAATCCTCCTAGAGCTCGATCTACACTAATATGGAAAGTCCCATCCAACTTAGTTTGAGTTGGTCCCCTAGAGCTTGATCTACACTAATATGGAAAGTCCCCATCCAACTTAGTTTGAGTTAAACCTCCTAGAGCTCGATCTACACTAATATGGAAAGTCCCCATCCAACTTAGTTTGAGTTGGTCCTCCTAGAGCCGAATCTACACTAATATGGGAAGTCCCCATCCAACTTAGTTTGAGTTGGTCCCCCTAGAGCTTGATCTACACTAATATGGAAAGTCCCCATCCAACTTAGTTTGAGTTAAAACCTCCTAGAGCTCAATCTACACTAATATGGAAAGTCCCCATCCAACTTGGTTTGAGTTGGTCCTCCTAGAGCTCGATCTACACTAATATGGGAAGTCCCCATCCAACTTAGTTTGAGTTGGTCCTCCTAGAGCTCGATCTACACTAATATGGGAAGTCCCCATCCAACTTAGTTTGAGTTGGTCCTCCTAGAGCTCGATCTACACTAATATGGGAAGTCCCAATCCAACTTAGTATGAGTTGGTCCTCCTAGAGCTCGATCTACACTAATATGGGAAGTCCCAATGCAACTTACTTTTGAGTTGATCCTCCTAGAGCTCGATCTACACTTATATGGGAAGTCCTAACCAATTTAGTTTGAGTTGATCCTCCTACAGCTCGATCTACACTACTATGGGAAGTCCCAATCCAACTTAGCTTGAGTTGGTCCGCCTAGAGCTCGATCTACACTAATATGGGAAGTCCCATCCAACTTAGTTTGAGTTGATCCTCCTAGAGCTCAATCTACACTTATATGGGAAGTCCCAATCCAACTTAGTTTGAGCTGATCCTCCTACAGCTCGATCTACACTACTATGGGAAGTCCCC